>CALSCE010010855.1:8332903-8357353 GCA_943593645.1 Bovichtus variegatus | reverse complement strand
TGTGTGTGTGTGTGTGTGTGCGTGTGTGTGTGTGTGTGTGTGTGAGTGTGTGCGTGTGCGTGTGCGTGTGCGTGTGTGCGTGCAGTGCCCTGTTTAATTAGTGCCTTTCTCTGTGTGTGAGTGTCACAGAGGGCAGTGAGTCTGAAGCTTTTTTCTCCATCACTCTCTACTTCCTTCAACCTTCAATCATGTTTTGATCTTTTCCCATCTCTGTCGTCTCTCTCTTTGCTTCAGTCGATTATAGGTGTGTGTGTGTGTGTGTGTGTGTGTGTGTGTGTGTGTGTGTGTGTGTGTGTGTGTGTGTGCGCGCCCCTCCTCTTTAATCACTAACTCTCTCTTTCGCTCTTCTCCATCTCTGAATTTCCTACACAAGCAGCTGCCGGTGTGTGGTGTGTGGGCCCCATATGGCCATACTGTACTAGTCACTTTATCATTTTACAGTAGAGAAATATGGATGCAAATTTGTGTTCAGAATTCAGAATTCTTTGTGTTTAAAATGCATTGAAACAAGCACAGTACGGCTCAAATTTCTCAAAGTTGCAATGCGGTATGTACACACAGGTGACAAAATAAAGGAAAAACCATATTGAACGCATGAAGAGACACAATGAATGCTTCATGCATGTGAGGGGCAATCATGTTATTTAAAGTGTCTGATCTTTTCTGTATTCCATAGCCACAATACGTCATGATAAAATCAGATATACTCTGGTGTTTCACTATCAAGGATGCAACAGTACTACATTTCTTTGATTCTTCCTAATCTCATTAGTTGTGTTCGACTTTCCTTACCAGCTGGCTGACAGGTGGACAGCCACCTCTGACATGAGAGGATCCGCTCCACCCATAATCCTTAGCGCTTTCTTCCGCATTTGAATGGAAATATGAGACCCAGTGAGTGAGGAGACGAGATCAACAAGCCAATCGGAGCGCAGCACATCTGGAGGAATCTGTCTGCAGGCCCAGCTGGCAGCACTGTGGGAGACAGCAAAAGGAGAGGAGCAAGACGTTAGATTCAAAATGGCTGCACAAATCTCCAGGAGAGGAAGGGAGTAAATCTTGATTGATTTCAATTTAGCTGACTTAACCTTTGCACTTCAGTATTGGAGAATTCTTAATTCATGGATAAAGCTATGTCTAAAGGAGCAATAAACCGTGAAGGCAGGGATCTCTCTGGTCACTACTTTGGACTTTGAACAGAAGTTGAAGTTGGAGACTGGGTTCATAGTTGTACCATTTGCAATTGTTTCCCAGCAGAACCCTGACGTTTTTTTCAAATGAAGACTTGAATAAATCAATGGTTTAGGTAACCCACATTAGGTAACCTAAACTAGCTGTCTGCTCCCGCTGATAAATTGACCCACAGGACAGCCTCACATTCTTGAGGATGTGGCAAGAGGCTTTGTCTGCTGGGTACTCTACTGTCTACTGAAACTGCCAATTCAAACATTTGCAGTACAATTACTGCAAAAATGTATTATCAAAATAAGTAACAGTAAGTGCTTTGGAGCTAAGGCTGCACAATATATTGTTTTTTTATTGTCATCGCGATGTCGCGATGCTAAAAAGTGCGAAAGAGAGCATCAGTAGAAAGCTGCACTTTAAATGTAACTATCATTCTTTGTTTTTATTGGTGCCTTTTGTGTTAAGTAAAATGTTCCATTTGTTCAGTAAAAGATGTTGGAAATAAATTCCTTTCATTTATTCCATTCAACAAGCAATTTGGTGTATTTTAGTAGCAGAAAGGCAGAACTGAGTACACTTTATTATCTGTTTATTCATCTCTAGTAATGTCGTTATGTTGGAGCTTTTTAAAATCTAGTAGAATTGGTGTTATTTTATTTTCAGAAGAACATTTTTTATGTTCATGACCCATTACTTTTAGAGTTAAACTGAATCCTTCACATTTCAATCTTCTAATAAAGGTTTTTCATAGACTTTTTTAAAGCTAACCATGTCTTTGAATGTCTACAAAGAGCAACTATTCACTGTGATAAAACACCATTGACTGTTTCACGTGGAACGTGGTTGAATCAAGGGGAAAAAAAGTCTGATGATGTGGAGCTTTGCAGCCATCTTTGATTTCCTACGCCGCCTGTCTGGTCCCTCCAGCTCCTTCAAGGCTTTAGCTCCTCAACAAACATGAGAATGTAACTCTGCAGTGAGTGGGAGCTCTGCCATCTTTAAAACACATTTCATCTCGCTCGCCCCTCCCTCCTTTTTTTCTCTGTCTTTCTATCTTTCTGGTTCGACTCACGGAAGAGTTGAAGTGAAGTCGTCGGGAGTGTCCAACAATTACTTCTTTTTTTTCTGGTACAGAGGGGGGAGGAAAGAGAACAGGCCTCTCTGTGGGCAGGGGGCAAAGAAGAGCTGTGTACTTATTTGGGATGGATCAGTCAACTGTAATATAATAAAACCAGGTTGTAACCTCCTACATTGTCTCTGTATTCTTTTAAAATGGCTGAAATAGTTTGTGCTAGTACACATATCTGTGCAATGTTGCAAAACATAGCTTTTAAATTCACAAAAGAAGATAAAGTCATTCAGAAACAAGCTTTTCACAGTTATGATCTACATTGAGGCCCAGTAAAGTGTCCTTCCATGCTGGCAGAGGAGCATCAAAGCGGAGCTCCTTTTCCTTTGCATCTGTACGATTTTGCCTGACAGACACATTCATTTACATCTTAAGTGTTTATTGAGGCAAATCCATCTCCATGAATTAAATATAGACAAGGTTACAGGTAAGTATATGTCTTAGTGATTTAAGAAAGATCACAATGTTTTTCCTTTTTTCAATATAAGGCGCAGCAAAATCTTCTTCACGAGGTGCAGAATAAGATTATGGGGAATAAACTAAGTATGAACTGATTTCCCTGGTTTATTCCATCATAACCATCTCCACAATACTCTTGTGCCATTAGAACATTTTCTTACTGTGATCAAGTCCTATGACTTGATCAAAAATTATGAACTTATCCTTTAAGCCAGCCAGGACACAGGGCTGCCACATTTGTTTCCGTGGCCATTAGATGCTTTCTGTTTATAATGTAAATGCAAGTGCTGAGTGCATCACTGCATTTGTGTTCATTTAGGCATATGTTCATGCGCCATGTGCCTTACTCATTGGAATGGTATATATAAAGCAGAATGAGGGGCCACGCAGAGTGTTGTTGGAGTGGTAGTAGAATAGATGACATGTCTGGTCATGTGGGCAGGTAAGAACTGCTCAGAGAGAGAGAGAGAGAGAGAGAGACAGAGAGAGAGAGAGAGAGACAGAGAGAGAGAGAGAGAGAGACAGAGAGAGAGAGAGAGAGAGAGAGAGAGAGAGAGAGAGAGAGGTTGAAACTAAATCTCTCCTTCACACCTGTCTTTTGTCAGTCTAAAGCTGCAGCAGAGTATGTTGAATGTGAATCTCTGCATTCCACTGATACGCTTTAGCAGAATAAAGGCTTCAAGTTCTTAATTCTCAAAGTACATCGACACTAACTGATCTAAAGAGTTAAGAAGCGTTGCAGAAATGTCCAGATGTATGAACCGAAATATTATTTTATTTTAACACACAAGTGAATTGTTTGGGAAATGCTTGGTGCATGTGGCGTGCACTTGTGTGGGGGGGAAATGAATATGACACAAAATCAGCTTGGCTGCATTGTGGATAATAGTGGTAGCCACATCCTACAAAAAAAATAACAACGTTGCCACGAGAATGAAGAAATTCAATAGAAGAATAAAGCTGAGATGTAAGAAGTGTTTCAATAGTCCGTGCATAACTTAGGCATACTCTAAAAGTCCATTCCAATTAAACTCCAATACATCAACGATTCAATTGATAATCTAACACTCTCTCTAAAAGTGATTTTTTTTTTCTCCCCCCCCCCCACATAAATTCCAAAGTGGAGGAGACTCGGGCCCTCTCGGTACCTACTGATACCCACCGACGCGCACCAAAACGGGCACTTTTTACGCACAAACCTATTTGCGCAAGGTTGAGTGCCCCGTGCCCGTATCTCAGAACTGACACTCCGGATTCACTGCAACCCGTAAAAGAAGGGGAAAACGTAGGCCTTGTTCTCCCTTTTAAACCTCGACGCTGTCCACGTCCTCAAAAAGAATGGATCTAATTAAAACGTTGCACTCGTCATCATCGCCGAAGCTTTGCCAAACGGGCTCTGGTGGAGAGGAGGCTGGGAGATGCAGCACCACATGACTGAGTCTGAGCTGGAGAGGGATGGGAGTCAGATTGGGTTTCTCTTCTCTCATTGGTCGGTGGGCTGACTTTTGACACGCAGACCAGGGACCCTCCTGCCGTATAAATAGGCCTGATAGAACTTTATTATTCTAGCATCACGGCTGCAGGTTTCTGCTCAGTTTGGAGTTACTCGTGTCACCACAACTGTATGCCTGCTTGAAGGAGGTTTAAAAACAGGGGTTTAGCGGCACAAGGAGTCTGCATGTCTGCGTAGACATGCTCAGCTTTGTGGATACTCGGATTCTGTTGCTGCTTGCAGTAACTTCATACCTAGCATCATGTCAATGTAAGTTTGAATATCTGCTCTTTTTCTGTGATGGATATTTTTTTTGAGGATTCTTGCGCTTTGGCTTTTGTTTGGGACTTACTTGAAGGTCAACCTGAAGACAGCTCAAAGCACTGCAGAATAAATCTCAACGGATTGAGCTCATGCAGAGGATTCTTCACGTTATTTTTTTTTTTTCCAAGGATACAATTATTTTATCTTTGATTAGTTTGCGAGAGAGAGAAGTTGTACTCCTGACAAAAGTTTTCTCGCTTTGAAAGAGACGTCTAAAGTAGTCGGCATAGTGTCTTTTTAGAACTTTTAATGCATGTGGAGTCATCAAAATAGGCTAAATGTGAGTTTTCCTTTAGACATAGGATGAAAAACTTTGTGGGGCGTTGTACATATTGTTCCATCCAGACGTCCAGCTAATGAAGCTTTATTATAGGAAACAGCAATGTCTCCCCCTGGTGGCCATGGGTGAACATCTCTATTTGGCACCAATTAGATTTTCTTTAGATTTTCTCTTTAAAAACAGGCAAATCTCTTTATGAAAAAGTAGAAATTAGTCTAAATTCTTACACATTATAGCATGTCTAGATTTTTTTCAAACTAAACCGCCTTTTGTGTAACTTTCTTTAAAGTTACAGTTTACTGATTGTGATTCATCCTTATTTAGGTCAGAAATGTAAAGACAAGATATACGTTGAAGTTAAAGCTCCTTGCTATCTTTTTCATTGTTATAGCACATTAAAAGGAGAGATAAATAGTCTCACATCACTTTGAATGTCCAAGTGCGCCGCCTTGTGGTGTAGGTTGGACATGAAGCTTGGAGTTCATAGGGAGGTCCCAGCTGTACCAAAACCCAGCAATGACCAGCTGATGTCCACCTGCAACAAAGTGCGGATGAGAGATACAAACATCAGCCATGAATGAAAGATAGACATCAGATAATCCAAACTATTTGACAGTAGAATTCAATCTAATTGAGCTAAAAGTCACCACTTTTTAACAAAAAATCTGAAAAAGGCACCTTTCAATAATATTGCAGGAGAAATCAGAACAGCATCAATAGCAGATGTCATTTATTCCCCAAAACAAGTGATGTCGTTTTTATCTTGTTTGCAGTCGCAGTCTAACTATTCCTGTCCCAAGGGCACAAACTATCTGTTCAGGCCTGTTAGCAGCCGGATGCTTAATATCTGGAATGCTATTGAACACTGAGATTCTCATTTGCTACGCTCATTAGACAGTTTGAAGAAGTTTATCATTTAGACGTGGCCCTCAGCTACACTTTCAGACATGAGCTGAGACTTGTGCTACCACTAACAGGTTTAAAGCAACCAAAAAAAACAATCCGGAAAGGTTAATTGTTTTAGGCGTGAAAGAATTTGTTCAACAAGTGTCCCGAACTCTTGACACATTTTTTTATGCCCTACATGATTTTTAAAACCATCAGAACACAGAAAAAAATCCCATTTTAATATAATCTCTTAATTGCAGTTTTCTATGAATATAGGATTATCAGGCTTTAACATGGATACTCTGCGTTGTAACTTCTTATGAAGGCATTCAGTCTTGTTTCTGCCCCTCATCCAGTGTCTACACTTTTATAGACTTTTTTTCTCATGCAAAGGAAGAACAACTCTTTTTCACTTTAGAATATATGTGTATGGAAATGTCATTGTTTCTTTTTCAAGTGACTGTTTTACTCTAAAAATGCTAACTGAGTATTCCCTCTTCTCTCCCCACCCTCCTTTTCTCCCACTTCCTCCTCCTCATCTCTCCAACGCCACAGACTCGGTTAGTACACATGCATGAAATTGTAAAAGTAATGTTTCTTAAAGATAGCTTTACCTTGGCTTTGCCCTTTTTTCCCTTCCAAACGCTGTGAAATATTGCACGAAAGGAAGACCTCTCGGTCGGTCTTGACCATGTGAGCAATCTCAACGATAGCAGAGCATTTCATTTAGGAATTTCTGCCCCTGAACCAAGTTATTTCTTGCAGTTTTCTCCCTTCCTGTCCATGAATAGGTGAGGGTCCTATTGGCTAAAGTTTGTGTCAATGAAAGCTAAAACCGCAGCTCTGAGGCACCCTTGGGGCCTGGTACAAAGGATCCTTTCTGAGGGGCAGAGGGAGGTTTGCCCCCTAACAGCTGGCCTTGGGTCAGTTTGGAGTCTTCCTCTGCTTCTTGATTAGGATTTGATTTTGATTTATGAAAGCTGATCTCAGACCAGTTAGGAAATGGTGAGATCTTCAGCTGAGATACAGCAAAAAAAAAAAAAGGGAAAATTATTGACTTGAGATCAAATAGTGTGAGACTCAGGCCCCTCTAATGTAAGACAAACATAACCTGATGAGGTGTTTGTTTGAACGTTTCTCATCATACTTGAGATTGCCTCAATCGGCATGATGTTTGCAGCATTAACGTTCTGAAGGTGCAGTATGCACTCTGCGGTTCTGGTCACATTTAAGAACTTTTATTTGTTCCATGGACTAACATGCTCTTATTGCTAAGAGGTTGTTGAATCTGGTTTGGGACATTTCTTTTAGCATCTCTGTGCACATGTTGATCAGTTTTATCACATGCACATTGCTCTGCTGTGTTTTAATTATAATTCCTGTATCTGCATGAGCATGTTTCATTTCTCCTTGTGACAGCATCACATCATATTTTGCATGCTTAGCTATTTCTTACAAATGGCCACTCACGCTAATGCAACAGATAAGATAACTGGATATAACCTAATGGCCTGAAAAGACTGAATAAATAAATCTTACATTTATTTATCTTCTTTTTTATTCAGGGAAGCGTCAAGGTGAGCACATAATGTTCTTTGTATGTGTCATTTAGCAGCTACAGTGGGGAATATCAGACACATAAAGCACAGTTTAGATTGGAAAAGGTCAGAGGGCATCTTTATGATGTCTAGTCTAATCACTGAAATGTGTTTTCACTTAACTGGCCTTTCACAGTAAGATCAAGTGTGTTGACTTACACATTTTATTGATAATATCATATACCAGATTGTTTGAATATAATTCATCTCTGGTTTTTACTTTGCTTTTAGTTACATTTAGTGTAGTTCAGATCAGACGCCTGCTTTGCCAGAAAATATTTTAGAGCTGACATGTTGCTAAAGCAGCGAGCTGAGACATCTGCTCTGTGTTTTGGTCTGACTGAGTGATTCTTTCCGCTGCAGGGTCCCAGAGGAGACAAAGGACCTCGAGGTGACAGGGTAAGCTGAAGTGAAACTCTGCTTCCTTCGATCAATCAACTGTTCCCAAATACGTCATTTAGGCATTAATGTGGTATATTTTGGATGCCTCTTTGGCGCTGTGTTTGTTGACGGGATTCGACCTTCTAACCCCAGTAGGCCACACCCCTTTGTTTACATCACCCATAGGCCCTAGTGTTTACTGACAATAACAGTGAGGTGAATGGATGTGATAGGCATTATTTAAAATGTTGACCTAATTTATTTTATAAGCTATTCATTTCCCCATTGTTGCTGATATTAAGTCTGCTCATTATATCTTATGATAACACAATTTGCTACAGCTTTATATTCCAGCTGTTCCTTCAGTAACAGTGTTTACTCACGATATCATCTGTGTTTTACAGGGTCCTCAGGGCCCAGACGGAAACGATGGCAAAAATGGACTCCCTGGCCCCGCTGGCCCCCCTGGTCCCCCTGGACTCGGAGGAGTAAGTCCACCGTTTATACTCGCAAAATAAATTGCATGGCTCTCAAAAGTGGTCCAAAAAATATAACGATAATGTAATACCAGCAGTGATTTGACTTCCAATATTTCTCATGATGCAAACTGTGCTAAAACAAAATCATTGACATCTGGCTGTTTGATGTGTGTGTTTGCCACACATTCGGCTCATTCAGGGCTGCAGGCCCTGATTCTGTGCAGCGCTAGGCTGGCAGCGTTCATAATCACCCCTGCTGCTCTGTTTTTTTATGTTAAAATGGAAAAGTATCGACCTAATATAACTCTGTGACCTTTGTCCTTTACCCTTTTGTCACAAACACAACAAAGTTACTATTAGTGTTATTTAAATCTCTCTTATGTCTTCAAACCCGGAAAAAATGTAGGATGCTCACTTGCATTTGGCGGTAAATCATTGTATTGGTTCAAATAAGCATCAATTTTATTTATTATTATGTATTTTCAACATAATGTCAATTTTGTTAATTGTTACAAAAGTATTTTTTAATGGCTGATTATTGTGTCATGCCAGTAACATGGACTTTGTTATTAAGGTTTGGACTGCTGGAAACAGTGACCACTGCTATTTATTTGAACTTGACCAATGCTTGATTATCTGTTATTAGAATCTTTTATTATGATTAATTAATCTGTTTGTTTTTTTCTGTTTTTCAGAACTTTGCTGCTCAGTATGATGGTGTAAAAGGTCCCGATGCTGGCCCTGGACCCATGGTGAGGGCCCCTCTCTCTCTGCCACACACTATTCATCTAGCTTTATTTCAATAGATACAGACTTCCCTGCACCTGAGCTGTCGCTTATTGCTGTGTGTGCCTTTACATCCTTACCTACACGTAAATACTTACCATCTATGGAAGGATTCTTATATCTCACACATTATTCCAGTCCTGATACAGTTGCACTAACACTCATGACAAAGTGCACCAACGTGGAGTAACTTAGTGTCAATATGATATGTATAATTAACTTAACTTTCCTTTTCAGGGACCACCAGGCCCAATAGGCCCTCCCGGAGCTCCTGGACCCCCTGTAAGTTCAAACTCTTGCTGCAAATTTAAACTATTGAGTGATCTGATCAAACTTTTGCTCATACCCATGAGCTCAATCTGCTGTTGCTATGTTGTCTATACGACTAATTGCTTCCTATCATTCAACAGGGAGCTCAGGGATACACCGGACACGCCGGTGAGCCCGGAGAGCCTGGACAGACTGTAAGACAATCCTCCAAAATATTCACAATTCTTCAAATTGCCATGTGTTTAGAACTACTTTTAGGATCAATTCCTTGTCAGACCCACCCATTCGGTGCCACCCTCTTAAAAGCATTTGTCATCCTTGAGTTCTTAAAGGTTCTGTTTTTCCTTCCCAAGGGCCCCGTTGGTGTTAGTGGACCCCCTGGAGCCATTGGCAAATCTGGAGAGGACGTATGTATACATTTGTGTTTCTGCAAGTAAATTACAAGGGACACTTTTGTTTTTAAGTTTTTGAAAGACTTACATTTTCCCTGCTGTCTTATAACAGATCTGAGCTGTTGCTGTAGATTTTCTTGCAGCTACAATGTCAAAATTGTAACGTCTAATTTGCTGACTCATAGGGTAACAACGGCAGACCTGGCAAGCCCGGAGACAGAGGTACCCCCGGCCCACAGGTGAGAGATGTTCCCCAAAACAAAGAGAATGAAACACAAACAGATTCAAAACAAACATCTGAACTGTAAATATGGAGCATGTCTCAGTAATATTTTAATTTTATTTTGAATTGCAGGGCGCTCGTGGATTCCCCGGAACCCCTGGACTTCCAGGAATGAAGGGACACAGAGTGAGTGTTTTTTATTTTTTCCTCTGCTTGACCTGAACTTTACCTGCGTGGTTTACCTAAGCGCCTGAAGCAAGCAGCCGAAACGGCTCAAAAACAGACGAAAAAAATGGCCGAAGAACTCCACCTGTGTTGTGTTGACTAAAATGTTTTGGATATAACGAGCCCTGCTGGGAGAGATTATGGACCTAACTTCCTTTTTTCTACCTCCTGAGGAGCAAAGTAGATTTAATACGGAACTTCATTGCTGCCATTTAAGATTCGTATTCACTATTTCGCATGAGAACGCCTAGAGCCAGGTAGTAAACTTCCTGGGAAACAACTTTTGCTTCCTTAATGTCTCACATGATATTTTGGATGTCTTCTTATCAATATGAATTCTTCCGAGAGGTCAAACAAGGGTATGTGTTGTATCCCAATGTATCTAACAAGGCCTCCTTCACTGTGTCCTGAATCTCTTCTTTTTTCTGCTTCTTTCTGAGGTAGCACATTTTAATACCAATGGTAAAGTGGCAAATAAATAAGTAATTGCACTGTTTTCCACGATAACATTTCTTTATCCCGTTATATAGCCTATAGCCTGTCATGTGACTTCTGTTAGCCCTTATAAACATCTTCAATCTCTTTTTGTGTTACAGGGTTACACTGGTCTGGATGGACGCAAGGGAGAGAATGGCGGTGCTGGTTCCAAGGTAAGGAGGGCACCTTCCTCATGACTGCAGCAACAAATAAACCTACGCAGTACTTTATTTCATGTAGAATCCCATAGTATAGTACACTATACTCCAGATATCTTATCAAGCTAATCCACCTTCCCCTGTTTCTCCTATAGGGTGAGTCTGGTGCCCACGGAGCCTCTGGAAGTCCTGGACTGGCTGTAAGTTTTTGATCAAGTTCACCTTTTATGCACAAAACCTTAGTAAACCTTGCAGTATAATTTTGTCATAATTGATCTTTACCATTACATGACTGCACCAAAGACACTTTTCTCATCACTTCTGTATGTTTGTGTATCCTCCCTTTAGGGATCTCGTGGTATGTCTGGCGAGAGAGGCCGTCCTGGACCTGCTGGCCCTTCTGGTGCTCGTGGTGCTGATGGCAATGTTGGACCCTCCGGCCCTGCTGTGAGTATTGGCCCTTTACTCCCTTTTGTGAATATTGAACTCATGATGCCTATCCAGAGTGTACTTTGTGATCGGTATCTTAATGTATAGATAATAATGTGTAAAATAATATCGGAGGAAGGAGCAATTATGCCACTAAAGGTTGATTTTACACGTATAATTGCACCCATATTAGACAAACTTTGAGTTTTATGTCAGCTTTGACGTATATTGCATTTATCCTAATGTCATCTTTGTTCTTCTACCCAGGGTCCCCTTGGATCTGCTGGTCCCCCAGGTTTCCCCGGTGGCCCCGGACCCAAGGTAAGGCTGCATTTCCTGTCCTGTGGCAACACATCCTCCCAGAGATGTTCACGTTTAGAGCCACAAAAGGAGACACTTCTCAATAACATACAGCACAAGCACCTGTCAGACAAATTAACTCTATGTTGCCATCTGTCAATTCTCACCACCCCAAATAGCTTCTTGTATACTATCCCCATGGGAATAGTTCATACTGTACATGTAACAGCCATAATTATTTTCATCATAAAAAGACCATTAAAAAAAAATACATACCAACACATCCTTAAGAAATACCAGTATTATGATTTCATTATGTGATTATGGATGTATGTTTTGTCTTTGACAGGGAGAGGTTGGACCCGGTGGAGCTTCTGGCCCATCTGGACCTCAGGGAGCTAGAGGAGAGCCCGGCTCCAATGGCGCTGTTGGCCCCGTTGGTCCCGCTGTAAGTATACAACAAAACTGCTCAGACTCCCAAGTCATCTTCTTGAAAAAATTATATATTATATATAAAAACAAACGTATAAATAAGCCATATGCCATAAACTGTATTTTATTTAGTCCTTTGCCTTGATTGCTTTGTTGTCCCAGACTGCATGGATCGATTCCAAAACTCTTTGGAAGCAGTGCCATTGCTATCCATGCAATTGTCCTTTACAGAGTGGTTATATTGTCATTTACTGTAGTTGCTTTGTGTGATATTATCACATATAATATATCATAGTGCTCTGGAGTGAACTTGTTTGATCTTTGGAAAAAATCAAATATAATAATTTTTGTAGCAATGGATTTTTAAGTCAGAATGTTTTAATTGTTTTGATAATATTCACCAATTGTATTGTTCTTTCCCTGTAGGGCAACCCTGGTGCTAATGGTCTGAATGGAGCCAAGGGAGCCGCTGTAAGTACATATGTTGTATTATTAGAGTATACGTAGTCATTCAGGGTCACACAGAGGTTACAACAACTTTGCCATGCTGCACACATACCGCATATTAATTAGGTTGTTTAAATCACAGAACATGATTTCATTGTACTGATGGCAGGTTGCTATAACATTCATATTCTATTACAACAGAACATAATATAGTCTCTATTATTAATTGTGTATGTTGACTGTTGACAACTATAAAGGCAAAGCACTCTGACATGGGGAAGAGATCAGTCTGTTCGAGTAAGGCTTGAGTGACGCTCACCTGTCTGTCATGGCTGTTATTTAGGGCACCCCTGGTGTTTCTGGAGCTCCTGGCTTCCCCGGACCAAGAGGAGGACCTGGACCCCAGGGCCCTCAGGGTGCTATTGGACAGAGAGGTCTCTCTGTAAGTGCACAACCAACCATCCACAAAAAACACACATATCCACTTGAAAGCATTCAGATGTACACACAATGTAAACAGACACATGGACACACTCAAAACTAATTGTACACAGATGATTGATCATTTCATTAATTGCGTGTGTTTGTCTGTTTTAGGGAGATCCTGGTACTCAGGGTATTAAGGGAGATGGCGGACCCAAAGGAGAGCCTGTAAGTGCCCACCCTCCTCCTCTTCTTTAGTTAAAAAAGTACACAAACTGAATATGAATACCTCTGAATACTCTGTTTAGAACTGTTGTCCTTTAACTTCTATATTGCCTTCCTCAGGGTAACTCTGGACCTCAGGGATCCCCTGGACCTCAGGGTGAGGAGGGCAAGAGAGGACCCACTGGTGAGCTCGGTGCCACCGGACCTTCTGGAAGCCGCGGAGCTAGAGTGAGTATCAGACAACCGTTTCTCATGGGGGGTGTTGCACCCATATGATTCCACACTTCACCTGCTAATGCCTTTGTGTCTCCTACAGGGCTCCTCTGGTAGCCGTGGTATGCCTGGTAGTGAGGGAAGAGGTGGCCCAATTGTAAGTGTTCAATGAACAAATCTCATTCCACTGACATGCGATTTCAAAAATAAAGTACTGTTTTACTTCCAAATATTCTTTCCTAAGGTGAAACTTCCTCCTCATTTCTCTTGGACCTCTTTGTCTCCTTCTCATAGGGCATGCCTGGTGCTCGTGGTGCCACTGGTGCAGGGGGACCTCGTGGACCCCCTGGAGATGCTGGCCGCGCCGGTGAGTCTGGCCCAGCTGGTCTCAGGGTGAGTCTTTTGCTATGTTCTGTTTTATGCGAAAATGAAAGCTGTGTAAGTTCTAGTCTGAAGTGAGAATAGGCCTGTGGCAAATTGGAATAGCTTAGTTACAATAGCTTGGAGCAGTAGGGCTGTAATGGCTTCAGTACGAGGCTATTGTGTGATGTGAATTTGCCTTTTGTGCATTATTAAATCCAAGATTTTGTTTTAAAGAGAGTGGGCCCAAGGGTTCAGTTGTAACAGTACAAATGAATGACAATACATACATCTTAATGACTAATGTTTATTTTGTACAGGGTCTCCCAGGAAGCCCTGGAAGCTCTGGACCCCCAGGAAAGGAGGGAGTTTCTGTGAGTACATTACATTACATTACAGGTCATTTCTCTTATCCAGAGCGATTTGAAAGCCTAACCACTGGACCACTAGACTACCACTAAAGTAAATCAAAATTTTACACCAAAACGAAAATGTATTATTAATAATCTTCCCACATTTTACTTCGGGAGTCAGACATTCCCACAATTCTCATTCTGTATTGTTTATCATCATATTTGCTCATATAAATGCAATTAACATGACTTCCTGCCGTTCTATCTGTTTCCTCTTCCAGGGCCCCGCTGGACAAGATGGACGTGGTGGACCTCCCGGCCCAACTGGACCTAGAGGCCAGCCCGGAAACATTGGTTTCCCCGGACCCAAAGGACCTTCTGTAAGTAGAAATAAAGCCAAGACTGAAAGATTAGCAGATTGAACTACATTCTTTTTATGTTTTGTTTTTCAAGTTTATCAGCCTGTTCTTAACCTACATCCTACCTCCTTCAGGGTGAGGGTGGCAAGCCTGGAGATAAGGGATCCAGTGGACCTACTGGACTGAGAGTAAGTAAAAAAAAATAAACCCAGCAAGTGTTTAATACAGTTACTCACTGCTAAAACGTTTTACCATGATTTGTCAGCTCCATTGTCAGTTGTTAAACCCTATGTTCCTAACTAGGGAGCCCCTGGACCTGATGGAAACAATGGAGCCACTGGTGCTACTGGACCTGCTGTAAGTATCCGTATAAATATCGCTATTAGTTAATGGCAGTTTCCTCCTCACATAAAACATTTATGATATGATTTTGTTACTATGATCATCAGTTTTTAACATTGGTCTGTCTTCCTCGCTACAGGGCGGTCCTGGTGACAAGGGAGAGCAGGGATCTTCTGGATCTCCTGGCTTCCAGGTTCGGATCCATCATCTGATTCTATTTCCTGCTCATTGTTAACATACACAGCTGAAAAAAAGTTTTAAAAAAAGAAAGATGATTCAAAAACATATAAGTGCACTAATCAGAGAAACATCAGTCTAATTGCAACGCCATGTAAGTAGCTACACAACCTATTTTCCTGAGAGGTTTTTGAAAACATTATTAACAATTATTTTTATTGTGGATTAATCTGTAGAAAATATTTGCATTTAAGAAGCTTGAATCAGAAAAGTTTGAGCTTTGCAGTTGTAGAAAACCTATGATGTATCACCTGCACCTCAGGTGTACTTTTTAGATCACAGTATCTGGATGAATGGCACTGTTGAGTCCATTGGTCCTGATGTTGCAGCTTGATGTTTTCAGGGTCTGCCTGGTCCCGCTGGAGGTAGTGGAGAGGCTGGCAAGACCGGAGACAGAGTAAGTAACACACAAACTCACACTGGCTTCAACCATGTTGTACTGTCAAACCATAGAAATTGTAGAATAAGCAGTACATCTATAACCC
This sequence comes from Bovichtus variegatus, assembly GCA_943593645.1. Lineage (NCBI taxonomy): Eukaryota > Metazoa > Chordata > Actinopteri > Perciformes > Bovichtidae > Bovichtus > Bovichtus variegatus. Next base: position 8,342,002 of record CALSCE010010855.1, on the reverse strand, counting down.
ATCATTCATGTCTCTATAGGGTGTCCCAGGAGACCAGGGAGTTGCTGGACCTGCTGGTGCTAAGGTGAGTTCACCTGTCCTTTTCCACAGAAAATGCAGTGTTGACACTACTACAGAGCCTTTCAAAACCATAGTCGTTCTTGGTCAATTTGCATCACCATTATTTTCTAGTAGCCTCTCAGATTTTTCAATTATAGTTCGATGCCAAAACCATTTGAATAGTTAGAAATTTAAATTACATTTGCATGTATATAATAAAACCAGCCTCGAGCTGAAGACTATACACTGACTCCCTCTGTGTGTTCCTCCAGGGAGAGAATGGTGGCAGTGGTGGTGCCGGAAGTTCCGGAGCTCAGGGTGCAATTGGACCCCGTGGACCCACTGGAGCCCCTGGACCCGATGGTGGCAAGGTAAGATGATGCCATGGCTGTAAGCATCAAAGGTTATAGATGAAAATGTTGAGAATAGAAACGGTAGCAGATTTTACTGACATAGAGTACATTCTATACATACGCTTAGTGCAGCATATAAAGGTTGTTTATGTGCTATTTTGTGCTATCTGTATAATCAGAATATGTTTGGTGCCAAGCTCCCATATGACATATTGTATTAATGGAAGCATGTGTGTTTTATGCAAAAAGGAACCACAGTTTGTCATGTCTGTTTCCAGGGAGAGCCTGGCTCTGCTGGAGCTGCTGGTGCACAAGGACACCAGGGACCTGGTGGCATGCCCGGTGAGCGTGGAGCCGCTGGTGGCCCTGGAGGCAAGGGAGAGAAGGTAAGTTCCAAAAAGCACATCTGCAAAAAAAATTGGGATTTTAGTCCTCAAAATAAGTTGCTAATGAGAATGTATTTCTCCTCTATCATTCCCATGTCCTCTCTCACCTATAGGGAGAGGGTGGACACAGAGGACCTGACGGAAATTCTGGCAGAGATGGCAGCCGTGTAAGTTCAACTCTCTATTTCTTCCTGAGGCACTTGATTTAAAAATGGTAGCCACTCATTCAATTAGTTTGTGTGTAGCAACCAGAGCCTTGGTCTTAGTGTCCTCTCCTCTCTCTTTCTAGGGTATGCCTGGACCCGCCGGACCCCCTGGACCCACTGGAGCTAATGGTGATAAGGTAAGTAGGTTATGTGTGGATATTATAAACCACAAAATAAATAATGTCATGAAATGTTAGAATGAAGGTGTTTGGGATGAACACTGTAGCACAGATTAATTAACGTTAATTAATTTGTTACGACCAAAAAATGGCTGCCGCCAACATTATTCAAGATGGCTGACAGACTCTCGTAGCTGGCGCCTACAGAAGAAAACCGTCACTACATAGGTAGTGTTGAGATCAAATCACTGTCAGAAATGATCTCTTGGCTGACCAAGCCGAATCCATATCCTTGTACATCCCACTCCTCTGTAGGAGAACCCCCTCTGTAGCATTGTATCTGAAGCTAGAACCTCAACACTGCCACCTGATGGCTGTTTTATAATATTACAGCTATGGCTCAACTACAACCTCTGGGATAGCAGTGGCAGTGGTGATAATAGGGCTGAACATTTTGGAAAAAATAATTAATTTGACTGATATTGCAATTGCTATATGATGCTATTGTCTGTATTGTTTGTAGGCTGGGTCATCTCCACAGCACCACAATACTTAATTCAGAATGGATATTGACATTGACATATTTTCCCTTTAACAAACATTACGTCTCCTGGATATTGGATATTGCACAAGTCCATATTTGGATTTTGATCAAATTCAGGTCTAGGTGAAAACATAATAAATGCAGCAGACAAATGCACAACTTTACATTTAAGGTTACCCATTAAAAGTAACCTTCAATGTTTGAAATGTTTACTGCTTCTTGGCCTATGTATACAACAAAACAATGACACTACATTAGCATTGTGTTGCCTAAAAAAAGAAAAACCAAAGGATTATATTTTCGTATCAGCTGGGTTTTCAAGTTGACAGTTTTTCCTAGTGCTATTATCTACAATACAAAAGTCAAGTCTGTATGTGTAAAGCAATTCTGATGCTGACAAAAGATTTCTCATGTGTGTGTGAATTTATGGATGGATCATAATATATGGATGGGTGGGTTGAACAATGCTAAGCCAATGAAACACTCACTGTTCTCTCCTCCAGGGTGAGAGCGGCGGCTTCGGACCTTCCGGCCCTAGCGGAGCTCGTGGAGGCTCTGTAAGTAGCTGTGGCTTCCTTCATTATAACAAACATTTTACTATATTCACCCTAAATTACCTGTTGACATAAAGATCAGACAAAGACCTGAAGACAAGATACAGCTTTTCAATGTGCAACATAAACCGTCTGTCTGACCCACTGCTTGTTGTCCACAGGGAGAGCGTGGAGAAGTTGGACCTGCTGGAGCTCCCGGATTCGCTGGACCCCCTGTAAGCCAGCAGCCAATCACCTTGCAATACAATATATATGACACAAATACATACACACACACACAATTGCCCAGATATTGACCCAGCCACATTACTTTTCATGTCTACAGGGCGCTGACGGTCAGAGTGGAGTAAGAGGAGAGCGTGGACCTTCCGGAGGAAAGGGAGAAGTTGGCGCCTCTGGCCCTGCTGGACCCGCTGGACAGTCTGGACCTGCTGTTAGTACCAATTACACTGGACATACACATTGATCAGTTATAAACTCAGATGAGATATGAATAATGCTAATATGGAATGGTGTCTTGATTTCTTCTTTTGTTTATCTAGGGTCCTTCTGGCCCTGCTGGACCTACTGGTGCTCGTGGAGACAACGGACCTAATGTGAGTATTGAAACATAAAAAAAAAATTCCTCCTGATTACACTTTTTGCATCCATAATCATCTTAGATCCATAAAAACATAACAGAATCCACAAACACAGATAAAACCACCCACTCACTTTAGCTTTACAAGTCTAATTGGCATAATTGGCCCTCTTAAATTCAGTAAAGGCTACCAGAGCATGTATTGACTGGAAATTAACATAAAAAATCTAATGAGGCAATTTAATCAGAAATGTCAAAGTTTTACTTATTTTTTTTCCAAAATGAGAATGTAAAAGGGCAACTATTGGCTTTTTAAGTTTATTTTTCAACTAAGAACAAACAAGAACCATGAATGTGCTTTTTCCTGCAGCTTGAGATTCACTTTTAGCCTTCCATTAATGAATAAATAAGAATCAAGAAAATGTAAAACTTTCAAGGCCAAATTCAACATTTCTACTCTTTTTGTGCTTTTCTTCCTTTTATTTAATTTGTCCCCCGTGGCCAGAAAAGGCCCTTATCTTAACTTGCTGATGTCCACTCTCTCTCTCTCTCACACACACACACACACACACACACATTGTTGATGGTCGCTGTGTAACCTTTGATGGTGTGTGTTTCCGATGTCAGGGTCTGACTGGTTTCCCTGGTGCTACTGGCAGAGTTGGTGCTTCTGGTCCCGCTGTGAGTATTGCTCTTATATTACATTACATTACATATTTTCATTACATTTTCAATTCATCTTCTAATTATGCTGCTTCTCATATCAGTAAAACAGAGCGATCACAATTGACATGAACACATTCTCTTCCTCTTCCTCCCTCAGGGTATTGTTGGCCCCCCTGGCTCCGCTGGTCCCGCTGGTAAGGATGGTCCTCGTGGTCTCCGTGGTGATTCTGGTTCCCCTGGTGGTTCTGGAGAGCAGGGTATGGTTGGACCACCTGGTCCTTCTGGAGAGAAGGGACCCTCTGGAGAGTCTGGACCTCCTGTAAGCTATAGCTCTTTTTCCGGTCAAAAAGAGAAACCATGAAACACTGAAATTTAGAAAACAACAGCAGTTGGATAAATAAATAAATAAATATAAATATAAGTGTATATCTATATCAATGCATTAATATGTGGCCTGTGTGTGTTTAGGGTGGTCCTGGTAGTGCTGGAACCGGTGGTCCTCTTGGACTTCAGGGATTCGTTGGTCTGCCTGGTGCTAGAGGAGATCGTGGTTCACCTGGTGGTCTTGGTGGTTTGGTAAGGACACATTAATACAGATAGTGCCATGATTGAACTCTTCCAAATGTGTGATTTTGGCTGTGTCAATCCATATGGCATACCTTTTGGCGAAGGTGTAATGTTTTTTTTCTTTCTAGCTCCTATAATAATAAACTGTGTAGCCAAAATACAGACACTCAGACCCTTAAGGACACAAATGTCTATTTCTATTGTATCAGGATTTCAATCTAGAGCCCTCGCATCAATATTGTAGTTTTTAATATTGATTGAACCATTTTCTCACATTTGACCTGTTTCCTGCACGAAAAATAGAAATGTATCCCAGAATGTGAAAAAAGAATCCCCTTAATATTTATTACACAGAAAATAATGCAATGTTTTTGTTGTATTTTCCTCATAAAAAACAGTGGCATCATGTAAACAAATTGGAAAATCAATAAATATTTGGTAATGATAATCAGGACTGATGCATGCATTGCATTGCCTACTGTATCACATACTGTATCACATACTCTATCAGCCTTGGACTCTATTTGACCCAGTGGTTTTCTCTGCATACTATCACAGGGAGAGTCTGGTTCAGTTGGACCTGCTGGTCCCTCTGGAGCCCGTGGTCCCTCTGGAAACATTGGCCAGCCCGGTATGACCGGACCTCAGGGAGAGGCTGGACGTGAGGTAAGGATTGAACAGGACAATAACAAGTACTGCAATGACCTTAGTGGTGACCATATGTGGAGAGAAATATCCCAAGTAGAAGGACTCTTACATGACTTAAATATGACTTGTTGTTGAAATGTTGTATGGTTGATGTACAAAAACATGGACTCACCACAACTTGACATGATAGCCTGATATAAAGATAGAAACTTTTATGTAAACTGTAATATTCTTTGCCATCTACAGGGTAACCCTGGTAACGATGGACCCCCTGGTCGTCCTGGTTCTCCTGGATTCAAGGTAATGCTCTTTCATATACCTCAAAGCATGTTTGTATACAGACTACCCACACATATACGCTGTGCTCTGACCCGCATCTACATTTTTCCACCATGTTTAGGGAGACCGTGGTGAGCCCGGACCTGCTGGTTCCATGGGACTTTCAGGTTCCCCCGGACCTGCTGGACCCTCTGGTGGTGCTGGCAGACCTGGAAACCGTGGAGAGTCTGTAAGTAGAAACAGCAACCTTTTTAAAATGGATTCACTACTAGACCATTTCCAAGTATCAACATTTGCAGGATACACAACACCTCTAACCATCTGCTTTCTTCGCTCATCCTTTTATTCTTCTCTCTAGGGCCCACAAGGTCCCGCTGGAGCTGTTGGCCCCGCTGGAGCTAGAGGCGGCGCTGTAAGTACAATGAACACGTATAGTTATAGGAAGAGCACATAGAATAGTGTGCATTGACTAAAGGTGCACCAATGTAACATGTGTGTATGTGTGTGTTATAGGGCTCTGCTGGAACCCGTGGTGAGAAGGGAGGTGCTGGAGATAAGGGAGAGAGAGGCATGAAGGGTCTGCGTGGACATGGCGGTCTCCAGGGAATGCCCGGACCTTCTGTGAGTGACAGCACACCATCATGACGCTCACAAAATATGTGCTGATATTTACTTAATCTACGACGTCTGCTGTGGTGTCATGCAATGATGCACTTTCTCTCCCCTCAGGGACCCTCCGGTGACTCTGGATCTGCTGGACAAAACGGACCCTCTGGACCCAGAGTGAGTTGAATCCTAATAACCTGCCACACACAAGTGGTTTTCTTGTTACATCTGTAGCCATAGCGCCACCTCCCCGAATCCAACGCTTATACGTGAGCTAGTAATTATGTGGGATACACACTACACGAGAATCAAGCTGATTTTGGCCCCGAATTGCAAATATATTATTAAACATGATCAATATTTATGTCCTCTCACATTTTCAACATCTGTTTAAGATTTGAAAAATCTTTTAGTGTGGGCCAGCATTTACAGCCTGAACATAAATGAACCGCATTCAGAGCTAAAAACCACCACTTTCTGAATGTTCCCTGTTGTATTGTTTGAGATCGCTAAAACACCAAACGCGGCAGATAACTAATTTACCCTTATACTGTATGTAAAGCAGGATTTCCAAAAAAAGACAAATGTTTGACTGTGTCATGTGATGACCTCCTCTTCAGGGACCTGCTGGACCCCATGGACCCCCTGGTAAGGATGGCAGATCTGGCGGCCATGGTACTATTGGCTCTCCTGGTGCTCGTGGATCCCCTGGATACGTTGGACCTGCTGTAAGCACATACAGAGACTAAACCAGACACTTTAGCAAAGGATCCAACTGCAACTGTGATCTACATATCAATCCACTTTCTTATCCATATCAGGGTCCTCCTGGATCTCCCGGTCTGCCCGGACCTCCCGGCCCCGCTGGAGGTGGATATGATGTCTCTGGTGGATATGATGAGTACAGAGCTGACCAGCCCGCTCTGAGAGCCAAGGACTACGAGGTCGATGCCACCATCAAGTCCCTCAACTCTCAGATCGAGAACCTGCTCACCCCCGAGGGATCCAGAAAGAACCCTGCCCGCACCTGCCGTGACATCAAGCTCAGCCACCCCGAATGGAGCACCGGTAAGCTCAATGAATCTGGTAGCACCATAGGGTGTATATACCCCTGCAATTAGTAAGGTTTAGATGTCTTTTGGAGCCCATATACACTCTCTTTTCATCAATTTGACTCTCTTTTTCCTGCCCTGTAGGATTCTACTGGATCGACCCCAACCAGGGATGCATCAATGATGCCATCAAGGTCTTCTGCGACTTCACCACCCGCGAGACCTGCGTCCATGCCCACCCCGAGAGCATCGCCCGCAAGAACTGGTTCAGAAGCTCCGAGGGCAAGAAGCACGTCTGGTTCGGAGAGACCATCAACGGTGGTACTGAGGTGAGCGTCTACAGACCGGAGACGTATTTGATTTTATGTTGAATAAAAAGGTGTAGACACCAGATAAGCACACAAGATCAGGAAATGACAACAGGTGTAATATTTTCCACACTCGAAATATTGACTGTCATTATTTCCTCCATGCAGTTTACCTACAATGATGAGACCCTCAGCCCCCAGAGCATGGCCACCCAGCTTGCCTTCATGCGCCTGCTGTCCAACCAGGCTAGCCAGAACATCACCTACCACTGCAAGAACAGCAATGCCTACATGAGTGAGGAGACCGGTAACCTGAAGAAGGCTGTGGTGATCCAGGGCTCCAACGATGTGGAGCTGAGAGCCGAGGGCAACAGCCGCTTCACCTTCTCCGTGCTGGAGGACGGCTGCACTGTGAGTAGCTCTTTGGTCATTACTGCTACCTTCATGGCTTCAGTTTCATTCTTTCAGCTGTATGATTTGTATTATTTTGCCACTATTCTTAATGAGGTCTCTCCTTTTCTTCCTTTACACCTGCAGAGACACACTGGTGAATGGAGCAAGACAGTGATTGAGTACAGAACAAATAAACCATCTCGCCTGCCCATCCTCGACATTGCACCTTTGGACATTGGTGGAGCTGATCAGGAGTTTGGTTTGGACATTGGCCCAGTCTGTTTCAAATAAATAGACTCATGATAAATTAAACACCAAAAAGAGAGAAAGAACGAAAAAACAAAATCTCTGCCCTTCTTTCTGTGTTGTTTTTTTATACTGAATGCTGATTTCTCTCTGCGCATCCACTTGCTTAAGATGGGCAACTATCTGAGAGGACTGAACGGACTGAACGGAGCGTTTGTGCAATGCAAATTAATACAGCAACCCCAAAGGGACGCGGGAAAACAGCTTGTTGTGGGACATCATGTCATCGTTTTGTAAAAAATAAAAGAAGTGTAATAAAAACGCTGAAAGTATGCATCACTTTGTGGTCTTTGTATATCTTCCAAAGAGGAGGTTTAAAACCACAATTTCCATGAAAAAAAGGTTTAAGCTACCTCATGCCTGTACTTAAAGAAAATACTTTTGACAAAACCGGGGTCCACAAGCGAGATGTTAAGACTTCTAATGCTTCAAGCTTTGTCCTGTTTCGGAAGGCACTCAGTTACTTGAAGCAGAGATCTATGGTGCTAATATGCAGCTGTGGAGCAAACCACTTTTTACTGTATTACTTTGTATTGACATTTGAGGAGTCTTGCATTTGTCTCCTGATACTCCCCCATTTTAAGCAGGTGGAATGTTTCTAAATCTGATGTCTGGTTTTTGTTTTATTTTGTTTTGTTCTTTTTTTGTTTTGTCTAGAAGGTTTTTTTTTTTGTTTTGGTTTTTTGTTCAGGCTTTTTTACTCTTCAAACCCCACATTGAGTGTTCATACTGACAGCACATATTTCATCCAATTCTGAATGGTTTTTAGGCGGCCTCTCTCTCTCAAAAAAAATGATACCACAAAGTCTATTGTACCTATTTTGTATATGTGAGATGTTTAAATAAATTGTGAAAAGTTCTGAAATAAAGCATGTCCAATGTTCCAAAACACACTACTCAGTGACTTAAGTGCTTTCATGTTTTAATGACACCATTGAAGGTTTGTCACTGTATTTTGGTTCTAGTTTGGCTGATGATAACATATCATCATTAACTTAAACATCTTCCGATTGTGGAAGCACAGCCATATACTTTTTTACCTTCCCCCTCTTACTGGCTTTTCAACGGTACATCCAATTTTAATGTAAAGTAAATTTCTGTTGACACTGTCAATGCCAATGTGTGATTACTAACGTGCATTGTTTCTTGTAAATATGCATCCTCTGATGTTGCTTTTCCTTGCTTTTGCATCCAAATAAATTTCTGTGATTTGGATCAAGGCTTGAATTGCAGTGATGAATGCACACCGCTAATAGTTAGATTCAATATGGGGACATTCCTGAAGAAATTACTTGTTTTGTCACTTTGTCAGAGGCTGAGATTCAGCATGAGTTGAGTGTGTTGAGGGAACTGGGATATGCAAGCCAAAATTAGGATTTAATTATACCTCCACATGTACAGTAGAAACAGTTCTGTTCAGCTGGAGATGAAGGCAACAATACATAAAAGGTCACAAGTAGTATTTTCTGTAACCACTAGGGGGCAGTATGGTG
>CALSCE010010855.1:8319855-8332893 GCA_943593645.1 Bovichtus variegatus | reverse complement strand
TCAGTGGATCTTGTCATACTTTGTTTGAGTTCAACTATTTGCACCACGCATCTTTCCAAACACAGTGCTCACATGATAAACTAATAGAACTACATTTCTCCAGCAAGGATCAAGTATTGTTGTCCCACTCTTGGACTTACAGAACTTTGAAGTACACTATCCTAAATTCACTGTGGTCTACCTGAAATAATTTGATTGGTTATTTGATTTATTGAGAGTTTATTTTGATCGGCACCTGCTTTGACCAGCGGTGATGGAGCAGGAGGAGGCGGCGGTGCATGGGGCAGACCAGGCAGATGGTGCACAGGGAGGAGCGCCTCTGTTAGCCTGCACAGGTGCTTGTTGTCATGGAGGAGCAAAGATGGCGGTCCTGGCCTATAGCCTGGGCAAACGCGAAATAAATCAACATTTTACCATAAAAAATGCCAAACTGATATCGCTAGTGCTAGTCAGTTTACTCGTCGTGTTCCACACAGCTTCGCGGTACTATGGAGGTAAGTGGTCTCCCGTTTATCAAAGTTTCTGTAGATGCAGCCAGTGAAACACCCGCTATTGCTAATGCTAGGTAGCTAAAGCTAGCTGTTTGTGTCTGCGGGTACTCTTTGCGGGTCGGTACAGTGCCGTTGTCCAGTGTTGCTTTTAAAAAGGTGACACTTACAGGTTACACGCTTTAGACAGTACACATGGATGGTCGTTACGTTCACCGACGGAGACTTCGCTGCATGAACTTAAATCGGCTTTGTCTGACCAGCTTAGCTGAATAAAGCTAACACTGCATTTAGCTGTGTTTACATGCTCCTGTTAGGACACGCTTGGTTACTCTCGCAGAAGACGTGTGTAGGTTGATGCAGCTAACAATTTACATAAATAAGTGTTTTTAACATTGGGAGGCCAAGGGCATGTAGTCGCCAGTCCAGACCTATTCCGTTAAGTATACAGATGCATGCTACACTATCAATAAAGTTCATCAGTAAAGTGGTGTGCTAACACAAGCGACTCTGGATTCAGTGGTTTCTGCCTCGAGTCCTTCACACATTTTTGCATTGGTTTGTCGCGTAAATATTTGTTTGCATTGATTAAGACACATACTTTCCAGGTGTAACAGGTTGGTTCTCGGACTGCCAAATCGCAGCCCCGTCGTTTTGTTACAAATGCTTATTATCACGGCATACACACGCCTCCCATTCGTCTTGCATAGAATGGACTTTGTGCATGAAAAGACATACGAGCCACAGACCACTGTGCACACACTGATAGCAGTTGCCTGTCCTGTCGATGACACTACATGCCCACCTCTCTCACCAGCCCACAAACCCTTAATTCTGGCTTCTTTCTGTAGATTGATTCAGTTGCTGATGGCTCCATTTATTTTGCACACATGAATAGCTGGAGAGATTTATGGTTGAGATAAATTGCTGATGGCTTCATCTTGTACTATGGCCCCTAGCAGTGCCCGGTATTGTATACTAGTCTTTTGAAAGCACTGAATGAAAAGCCAGGGTACTATTGAGACAGCAGGTTTCAGTCATAGTCGCAGAGAAACTATGATTTGAAAGTAAGAGCAGTGTGGTTTTTTTGTGTTGCCTCTCTGTGTCTTGCCTCCAGACGGAGACTCGTGTGAACGGCTGCTGTCCAGAGGACGTTACTTGGGGGAGAACGTTTGGCAGCCGTATGGCTGCATGATGCACAAATACAAAAGCATGTGAGTCTCAATAACCGCAAGGACACAATAGTATATTATGTTTGAGACAAAGTGTGTATCAATAATAGATTAGGTGTGTCTGCCTGTCATGGTGGATGGGTAATTAGTAATACAAACCACATGAATGATTGCTGCCTGCAGTCATTGGGATTTCATTTTAACGATTTTTGTCTTGCAGTGAAGCCAACACCTGCCTTGCTAAAAAGCGAGTGGCCTTTATCGGTGATTCACGAATCAGGCAGCTATTTTACGCCTTCATCAACATTATTGACCCTAAGCAAAAAGAAGTTGGAATCAAGGTAATTATGAGAAGAAGCCCCGTATAAACCCAGGGTTTTTCTTTAGAAATTGTTCAGCAGAGGTAGCAAGAGTTGTGAGACAAATATTGAAGAGTTGATGGTGCACAGCATACAGATGTGAAGCAGACCTGTGTACAAAAAGAAAGTGCAGACATTCCTCCATTTTCTCTCTGCTCATGTGTCCTGAAAACTCTATGAACTAAACGTATCTGATGAAGCCAATATATCCAAGGTTTCAACCAAAGACATGTTTTGAAGAGCAGACAGAGAGGGACAGCTGCATGTGTCACTCACAACAGCTTTGGAGGCAGGGCTGCTTGTGTCTTCCTCCTAAGAAAAGTAATTTTCCTCTCACACTTCCCCAGTTGATTGTGACTATTGAGGATTGTGCCTCAAAGATTTTCTGACTAAAAACTAAAACATAATGATAACCTATAAAAATGTAGGCCTTACTAATAACTCACTCGCCATTTTAGCTGAATCTGAAAATAGTCCACCATTTGTTATCAATTTACTGCTACTTGCTACTCTAAAGCCTGACACTTCAGCCTCTATAATAAACCTGCAGGAAACCCTGAAATAGGTAGCATTGACGAAATGTACTGGGGGAAAAAAAGTAAGTTTAATATCAAAGGTTTTTTACAAAAAAAAAAAGCATCAACACAAAATGCAGCAGTATTATGCACGGCAGTCATGCAGCAGTCGTAACTTTTACATATTTTAAATTTTTAATTTTTTGGTCTGCAAACAAGCAGGGAAAAAGAGGAACACTATCTGCCTAACCAACTTTCTCTGTCTGTCCACATGTAATGTCTGCAGCATGAGGACATTCCCTTTGAAGATAAACGTTCCTCTGTTAATGTGGTAAGCTATTTCTGGATGCGTTTTTTATCTCCTTTTCTCAGTCTATAAAAAAACATACTCTAATAAAACATGTATGTTTGTGTGTAGGACTTTCTATGGTATCCAGAGGCAAATAATTCAATGAAGGAGCGATTGATATCATGGACACACGTGAGTATAGGTTCTGTTATAAACAAGTAGGGAGCATTATTAATTGAGGAAGTTTCATACTGTAAACTTGACATTGTCTCATGGTTTGTTTGTGGTTTGTATTTTCTAATTGCAACTTCTCTCGTGTGTTCCAGGAAGGTTCATTAAAGCCAGATTTTGTCATCCTTGGATCTGGAACAGTAAGCTGTGTGTGTGTGTGTGTGTTATTGTGTGTGTTTTTACACACCCATATATATGAGTGCTTAGCGACCCTTGCACATTTCATGATAGACAAAAACAAGGTGTGGCTGAGTTATGTCAATCTTAATCTCATTTGATAATCCATTTACCACAGTGGTCCATCAAGTTGGGCATTGACGGCAGCAAGGCGCTGCAGCAGTACAAAGTCAACCTGACAGCCATTGCTGTGCACCTAGAGAAGCTGGCTGAATATGGAGAGGTCTATTGGGTTCTGCAAGGTAAACTCAGCTTCAAGATTTTATGATCATTTTACAATCCGTCAGCTCAGTAAAGTATTACTGCCTGTTCCCTTCAACACAGTGATAATAAGTCCTGAAACCCGTAAATTAGTTAATATCTTAGTTGTCCAAGTTCCCTCGTCTAACAGTCAATGGGTTTTTGGTTAGATGCCTGAAATAAGGTCTATGGTTAACACAAGCTTAATATATTTTTACAATTTGTTCTACGACATAAAAAATGTCAGCTAATACCCCACTTGTGAATTTTAAAGCTTTACTTGTCTTAAAACAGGCCGTTGCTAGCAAGTGGCTAAATGAGACTACAGAATGGTATCCCATACTGGTACAGTATGTGAGTGCCAGAAGAGCTACACACACTCTGAGGCAGAAGATGCCAAGATCAGTCTTTCACTTCTTTATACTTCTCTACCTTTAGTAGAAAACAGGATGCAGTCAGTCATGTTGATAGTAACTAGTAACTAATTGAGAAATACAACGCACACATGATTTCTGGGTTATAGAGATGTCAGCCCTGCAGCACTCAATTAGAACAACTTAATTGTTCAAAGTATTGATTCCAAAGTGTTCTCTTTTCCTGTTCGCAATGGACAAAACACCATCCTGCCTTTTGTCCTCTAGATCCAGTATATGAGAAGATGTTGACTGAGGACAGGAAAAGGATCACCAACCAACAGCTGGAGCTCTACAATGCAGCGGCGGAGGACGTGCTCAACAGCGTCAACATCAACGGCAGGTCCCGGATCAAGCTGTTGGCCGCGTCCCGCCAGGCTGCACTGGAAACTATCACCAAGTCAGAAGACGGCTTGCACATGCCTGAGAGCACCAGGAACGTGGTAGGAAAGATTTCAGTTCATTTAAGATTGTTTGTTGGTTTTCGGTTCAGCTGTGGCAGCACAGTCGAAATGCCCCATCTTGCAATGTTAATGAAAGTGAAAAATAACCTTCCACAAAATTTCATGAATATCGGTCCAGTTCGACAGACCAAACCGAAAACATAATCAACTTGACGGTAATTCTGAAATGGGACATTCTGCAAAAGTACTTAAAGTATATTTTGATGCTAATACTTTTGTGCTTTTTATTGAAGTAACATTTTGAATGCAGGACTTTTGCTTGTGCCTGAGTATTTCCACACTGTGGTATTGCTGCTTTTAATTTAGTAAAAGATTTTCTTCCATCAGTGCGACTGGCCGGTCAAAAATTCCATCCCTAGAGCCGTGCTGCTAGCTGGATTAAAAACATTTTTAACTTGAGCTCTTCAACATTCCAGTGAGAGACCTGCTGCTCTTTATAAAGTAAACTGTACGTTTACCCTGGAGGGTCTTTGTCTCTAATAATGTCGTTAATCCTTTATTTCCAGCAGTAGAATGTAGTACATTTTATGTACTTGGGAATTATTTTGAGGTATTATGTAGTCCATGTTGAGCCTACTCTGCCTGCAGAGAACTAATTACTTTTTAGATGAAGACATAAAAATATGATCTTCTTAAAAGAATATGATGCATTGTTACAGATTAAACCACTAAGCAGTATATCAGCAGCCAGACCTACTACAACATTAAAATGCTTCTTACCTGTGAATACAACAGAGACGGGAGCCGTTCTGCTGCCTATTGAGTACTTTTGTTTTTTATACTTAAAGTACATTTTGGCGATACTGCTTTTTAGTTTTAGTTGTATGTATAAATTACGTTTATTTATTTTTTTATGCAGAATTTTTACTTGTAATGGAGATTTTTTTTTTTGGGTTGTTGGTATTTTTCTTTTGCTTAAGTAAAGGATCTCAATGCCTCATCACCTCTACCGCCCTGTGTAATCCTCCTGTCAGGGAGCCATGATCCTCATGAACTCTGTGTGCAACAAGCTACTGAGGCCCATTGACGGTTCCTGCTGCCAGACGTTGCCACCCCCAAACCTCCTGCAGAAACTGTCCGCATGTGTCTTCCTGGGCTCGGCCCTGGTCTTCGTGGTCCTCCATATCCTTGGCAACAACCGCCACCGCCGACCTGTGCCCCCAGACATGGAGAGCCTAGAGGAGAAGAAGCCGCCGACTGCAGCGGTCTCCCTGGGTCCGAAGGCGCCGTTCCAGGCCCTCTGCAGGATGGGCGTCATCATGGGCTATTTTTACCTTTGTGACAGGGCAGATGTGTTCATGAAAGAGCAGAAGTTCTACACTCACTCCACGTTCTTCATCCCTCTCATCTATATATTTGTCCTGGGATTGTTCTACTATGAGAACAGCAAGGAGGTGAGATTGCAAGCTTCAAGCTTTAAACGGTCTCATTTCAACATAATATTAAGTCCAGTACATAATAACTTGGTGTTTAAAAAAATATGTTTTTTTTTCTGAATTTCACATTTTTGTCCATTTACAAGACCAATTCATCCAGCATGGCTGCAGGATATGGACTGTATGTTTAGTCTAACTTTTCCATATGTTGTGATTGACATTTTTATAAAGTCTAATTTCCCTATAAGATCTAAGTTTATCAAACATTTAATGTGCGTGTATAGTAAAAACATGAAAAAAGTAAGTAAGAAACGTAGCGTAGTAAAATTCCCCCCAAAAAATTATTAACTTTGCCGTTGGTAATGATTCATACACCAAGTTTAATGGTTTGATATCTGGTTTACTGTTCAATGTTCAAATTCATTTTCTTCTTCTTCTTCTTCTTCTTCTTCTTTTCAAACAGACTAAATTACTCAACCGAGAGCAAACGGACGAGTGGAAAGGCTGGATGCAGTTGGTCATCCTCATTTATCACATATCTGGAGCCAGCGCTGTGAGTCCTAAATATGTAATCTACCCATGCATCCGGGAGTAACCTTCTTTGAAACGGTGTAAATTGATGCTTGACATAAAGGCATAAATACATTTTTTTTTTCTGTCTTTTTCAGTTCATTCCAGTGTACATGCATGTGCGGGTGCTGGTGGCAGCGTACCTCTTTCAGACTGGCTACGGGCACTTTTCCTTTTTCTGGCTCAAAGGAGATTTTGGACTGTACAGAGTTTGCCAGGTGAGGGTACAGTCAGTTATACTTTAACCAGGATCTTTATTGTAGTAAACATTTGATACATGAGACTTAATCTTAAAAAAAAAAGTGTACTAGTGTACTTAAGCATGAAATACGATCATATAATTTTTTTGTAATCAGTATTTTTATTTTTTTCTTACCTTAATACCATGATATTATTGATAATGTATTGTTATGTGTTTTTTTGTGTGTGTGTGTGTGTGTGTCTGTGTGTGTGTCTGTGTGTCTGTGTGTCTGTGTGTCTGTCTGTGTCTGTGTCTGTGTCTGTGTCTGTGTCTGTGTGTGTTTCTGTTTTCATGTTCATTCCACTCCAGGTGCTTTTCCGTCTAAACTTCCTGGTCTTGGTGCTGTGCGTGGTAATGGACAGACCCTACCAGTTCTATTATTTTGTCCCATTGGTCACCTTCTGGTTTGTCGCCATCTACGCCACCATGGCCATGTGGCCTCAGATCCTTCAGAAAAAGGCCAACAGTAGGTGTCAGATTTGATGCAAGTTTACGAAACCGTTGCTTTATTTGTTTCACTCACTTGCGTCATACACTTCGGGGGCCGGGGGAGGGGGGAGTCCTGGACTATGCCAATCAATGCACATGATTAGTTCTACAAAATAAATGTGATACTTGTCATAAATGTCTGCCACAGGGTTGCATCTAAAACACATTTTTGCTAATTGCTGTCTTGTTTTCTGAACAGGTAGTGGCTTTTGGCACCTCGGGGTCTTGGTGAAGTTACTGGGCCTCTTGATATTCATCTGCTTCTTTGCCTTTTCACAGGTGGGTGAATAAAAAAATAAAAAATAAAATAAAAAAAGAATGTTTGAATCCCATCAGTCACAATTTGCAACCTCACTTTAGTTTTAAGTTTGTAAAATGTTTAATTGAAAATGTAATTACATTATATTACAGGTTATATATTGATTTTATACAAACACTTTCAATAATTATGTATTTAAACAGCACAATTTAATTTAACACATACTTTCAAGTACAAGAATATTTTATTCAAACACATTTATGTTTTTTTTTGTTTTGTTTTTTTGCCCAAATGAAGCAAAATGGATGAATATGTATTATTATTGTTAATGTCTGGTGAATTTACTTAAATGACAGTCCCTTTTTTGAAAACTTCTACATCATAGTTTTTAATCAAATTTATGGTTTTGTCCTTGAATGAAGCCCTGCGTATTTAATATTCATGTTTTGGTGTCGTGACTCCAGGGTTTCTTTGAGCACATCTTCTCTGTGTGGCCAATCTCCAAGCTCTTTGAGCTGAACGGAAGCATCCACGAGTGGTGGTTCAGATGGAAGCTGGACCGATTTGTAAGTCAAATGCTTTTCGCTCCAGTTGCACCCCTCTTTAGTTGTCAGTATTTGCATTAACACATTTGTGGAAATGTAATGCGAGGCAGAGTACAAGAAGCTTTTTAAAGTGAACCCAAATTTTCCAAACTTTGTAAAAAAAAAAAAATAGTCTTGATGTGTTAATGGGTCTTTTGCAGGCGGTGATACACGGCATGTTATTCGCCTTCATCTATCTGGTGCTTCAGAAGCACCTGGTGCTGTCGGAGGGCAAAGGAGAGTCTCTCTTCTCTACCAAGATTTCCAACCTGCTCCTCTTCCTCTCTGTCATCTCCTTCATAGTAAGACTCTTCACACTTTCTACCATTACTGGGGTTTTATTATTTTGGATTGTTCTCATCTGCTCCATCTTTCAGGTCCATTTTCTGTCCAAATCTTATTTTAGTTAATGAACAAAATGCATGCTGCCAACAGCAGCTTAGGAGAGAATGATTACTGGGCATTTACTGTCAGAGACGTCCCTAACGACTAACTTTAAACTTCGACTTGTCATTGTCCCAAACAATATTACACATATTGTACTGTAAGAGCCAATACATAGTATATGTTGCACCCCAGCATCGTGTAATCGGGTTATATGCCTTCCATCATACAACCATATTTCCATTTTCTAGCAAATCAAAATACTGCCAAACCGTGCTGACGAGGAAGACATGACATTTTAGTGCAAATTCAGTCAATATGCAATTTTAAATGTGTACATGAATCAAAGAATATTAATTTTAATTCTAAGTTTAACCGACTAGTATATTTGGTGCCGACTAGCGAGGGTAGCAACGTTTAATCACCCACATCTCTACTTGCTGTACATGCCACACCTGGCAGCTGCACAACCACAATCAATGGTGTTCTTGTTAGTATGGGGACAGGTCTGCAGAATGTAATGTGAACTCAGTGTAGTGACAATCTTTTCATCTCGCATGGATAATGTACATTGTGTAGCACTGAGGCAGCTCTCTGTTCTTTGCTGACTCCCCATTACAGTACCTGCTTTGGTCAAACGAAATCAACCACCTCGTTGTCTTTGTCGCAGCTGAAGAGTGAAACATGTTACCTAACGTCTCCTTCTCCCCATCTTTTTAGAGCTACTCAATATGGGCCAGCAGCTGCAAAACCAAAACCGAGTGCAACGAGATGCATCCTTACATCTCTGTTGTCCAGGTATAAATGTTATCCGTCCTTCTTTCTCTTTTTCCTTCTTCCTTCTTCCTTCTAACAGGATAATATGGCAGCAACAAGGGAGTTGCCTTCTTTCATTGCTAAAGATAGTAATGGTATTATAGAGCCAGTCACCACTGGGAAGCTTTTTGAAGTTGTGTCTAGATAGATAACTTAATTAAGAACATAGTTAAGCTTAACTTGAACTAGTGATTGTATATTACTCTAACTTGAGTGTTTTACGACTCCTTGTCTTCAGCCTGCTCCTTAAAGTGATAAGAAATCTCTTAAAACAGTTTGTCCTCACTCTCTTTTCACAGATTTTGGCCTTCATTCTCATCAGGAACATTCCTGGCTACGCCCGCTCTGTATATAGCTCTTTCTTTGCATGGTTCGGAAAGATCTCCTTGGAGGTAAGACGCATCTAGCAGTTGAAAACGTGTAACGACAGTTATAAGACAAAATGAATGGTAAAGAAACAATGATTAAAAAAAAACTTTTTTTTTTTTTTTTTTACAGTTATACAACATTGAGCTGCATATCATAAAAAGTCAGATAAAAGAATCTAAAATATTTAAAATAATAAATACAATAAAAGATAAGGGAACCATAGGGGTCCATAAGACAATAAGAGAAGTGAGTGATCAATAGTTCAGCTGAGATAAGTTAACAGTACTACAATGTGGAAGCAACACGAATAAAATGTTGAAATATGTTCCTCACCAGCTCTTTGTGTGATGTTCTGCAGCTCCCTGCAGGCGACCAAGTTAAATTGCACATCTTATATTACTCACTTGTTTCTATGCTTTGTTTGTCTCCCCCAGCTGTTCATATGCCAGTACCACATCTGGCTTGCAGCCGACACCAAGGGAATTTTGGTCCTGATCCCAGGAAACCCTTCACTTAACATCATGGTCAGCACCTTCATCTTTGTTTGTGTGGCTCATGAGATTTCCCTCATCACCAATGACCTGGCCCAGGTGGTCATCCCCAAAGACAGCGTGGCCCTGCTGAAGAGACTGGGGGCCGTCGGGCTCTTCACTCCGGTTGTATTGCTGCTGACCAGGGGCAGCCAGCCCACCCACGGCGCCTGATGGACACCACTTGATCGTGGGGACGGGGGGACTCGCCCCAGCCCCTGCTGAGGTTGAAGTGAGGTCCAGGCCCGGCGTTATAGCTCACTGGTGGCCACAGGAGATGACCTCAGTTGGGTTGAGTGACAACACAGGGACCCGTGGGAGAACGGTGTCTCTCTGCCGGCCATGTTTGAGCAGAGTATTTTTTGACTGCTGTGAAAGTCGCACACTGAAATTTTTTTTAAGAAAAAATGAGAAAACTGCTAAAAAAAAAAAAAAAAAAAAAAACTAAGAAAAAACTGCAAAATGCAAGAGAGAGGAAAAAAAGAACAAAACGTTTACATTATCTGGATTCACAAGAAGAACAGAGGAAATCTTTGGAGATGTGGAATTTTCTGTAAAACAAAAAGAGGTCTTTTCATCACCTCTTGCTTTGCTGTCTGCATTTTTGCAGCGTTGCTATACTATTTATCCAAATCCACTAATGAGAAGTTTATTTTGTCACATACAGTACTTCCTATCATAACTACACTCTGGAAGGAATCACTAGGCACACACTACGTCCACAAGGCAGTAGCAGTTGAACATGTTTTCACTCCGATGGATCCATAATCTACATATTCAGATATCTAAAGAAGAATTAAATTGTGCTGAATTTTATTATCAACATTACTTTGTACAGTATTTCTGGTGACTTTAAAATAGTGTTAGATATCTTAATATGCTAAATATGGACCAACAACTCGCTGGGGTGATCAAAAAACTGTCGAGACTTAAATCACAATTTGGAGTGCAATTGTTAAAATGTTGGATTATCCCTCGACATATTTTTGCTAAAGTTTTTGTGAGTGATTTTTGAAATGTTTGCCTTGTGCTGAAAGGTACTGTGGTCACCTGCTGTAGCTCTGAAATTCTATGTGATATGTACAGTATTTAATGATTTAAATTAAGTGTATATTTTATACAGGTTTTTTTGTTGGTTTTTTTTGGGGGGGGGGGGGGGGGTTGTTTTACTTTGTACTTCGCACTCATGACTGCTGTTTGTGAAGCAAGTATTACATGGATAATTTTTGTACCCATCCCAGCATCTCATAGATGATCACTTGCCTCAGAAACGCATTGCGGAGGTTGAGCCTTTACAGTCTAATACCCGTCTGCCCTCTATTAGCTCACTTCATAGTTTGTGTTGTATATTTGTATGATAGAGTGAGAGACTTTATTTTATACAACAATGCTTCAGCAGTGTTTTTAGTCCTTTTTCATTGCCATTGAAAACATGCCTCTTAGCTCTGGTGGAAAATGTACCGGCTTGCACATATTATTGTACTATGGGACATCCAGCTAAATATACATCCTCCCTGTGTCGGCACAGCCAATGAATTTTTTGATCAGGAAGTGTGTGGAAAAAGTGATTTCTTAAGACTCAATGCCTTTGAACATGCATCTTCTCTCAGTGGCTTATACATCCAGTACATCTTCAGATGTATGCGGTCACATCTGTGATGGAGCCCGTGATCACAATCTTCCGTCTGTTAAGCACTCTGCATCAGGGCCACATCAACATTTAAAAACAACTACCAAGTGAAGCGCTGACTGACCTGACACTTACTGACACTATAAGGAAAATATTGTATATTTTGTCAGCCTACAAATGGGCGATGTCTCTTTGCCTATATATCCTCACAGACTTTTAAGAGATTAGCACTTTTTCTTTTGAAGACCTGCATTTTCTTTTCGTCTTTGCAGTAAAATCCAATGTTTACCAAGAGTTTAACATGGTACCAGTGCAGAAACTTTATTTACTTGAGCACAGTTTTATTGGGTAAATTACATATTTTGTCAAGGTCATTTGGCAGATAAAAAAAACTATAATATTGTACAATCCAAGCTGTATTGCTCATGAATTTTGAGTTTTATGTTTCATCTAAGATGG
Organism: Bovichtus variegatus; assembly: GCA_943593645.1. Lineage (NCBI taxonomy): Eukaryota > Metazoa > Chordata > Actinopteri > Perciformes > Bovichtidae > Bovichtus > Bovichtus variegatus. The sequence goes on along the minus strand of CALSCE010010855.1, from coordinate 8,320,838 downwards.
GGTCGATTGTTTTGTCATTTGTTTCAACACATTTATGTAGCTTCTCTTTAAAAGAAAAACATGGGTCCACACAGAATACATTTCTTCTTTACTGTGGAACAATTTGTCTACAGCTTGGAGCTTCTCGTGTCATTTATGTGCAGCTCGGGTTGTGTTCTTGAACTGAATAAGAGCAAAGTAATTTTGTAATTTCTATAACCAGTCATCACCTCACTTTATAGATGAGAATGGCATTTCAATGTTGCAATTTCCATTATTGTGTGAAGTTTACTGATCCGTTTTCTCGTTTATTACTGATCAACAGCTATACATTTGGTAATTGTTTCAGGCCTTAATAGATCTTTCTGGTCGTGTAAAAGCAACAACTATTTATACCCCGGTGGGTGCAGGGCCTCTTTGAAATATGTTACATGTTAAACATTTTTTGATGTCTTGTAATGTGAAACGTATCCATATTATTTATAAATGCCTTTATTCTGTTGTACATTGTTAATGATGGGCTTTTTGGAAAATAAATATACCTTTCATGTAATTCAGACGTTACCAGTGTCTTGTTTATTATTGGGACGAAGGTACTTTGAGTAAAAACAAATTATTTTGAAAGAATTTATTCTTATCATGTGACACATTACATATAATAACACATGACAACTAAAGCATTTCCATGTAAAACTCCCTTTTCCTCTAAGAGGTCCATTGTGCAAAGCAAGTAGAAATACAAACAGTCTTAACATTTAAAAATATTTAAAAATATTAAAATGTACTTTTATAATCAGCTAAGCTATTTTGATCTTTCACACTCCCTCTTCAAAGTGCATGTGGACGATAAATCTTTGTAAAGACACTTCTGGGGCATGCAGATTGGCACAAATGTTAGAAAAAACAAAGATATATATTTATATACAGTGTATGTATATATATATATATCTATATATATACTAACATTTGTGCCAATCTGCATGCCCCAGAAGTGTCTTTACAAA
>CALSCE010010855.1:8288699-8314855 GCA_943593645.1 Bovichtus variegatus | reverse complement strand
TGTGTGTGTGTGTGTGTGTGTGTGTATGAAATCAAAGTCAGCTCCGACACCGTTGTCTCTGGTCACAAATTCAGTGCTTCGGCCACCTTTCTCTCCTCAGGAATACCATTTACCTAGAATGAATATGGACAAAATGCATAAAACTTCATGGGCAAATGCTCACATTAAAGTACTGATAAGCTATTAGTCCCTTTTAGCCGATGAGATGAGCTGAAATAAGTTCACTAAAAAAACAACGTGCAGCACCTACCTCGAGCCTTCGAAATGTTGACATGACATAACTATCTCCTTGGTTAGCAGTGAACAGAGAGAGCAGCAGGTTAGTGCTGGAACTGTCATGCAGCTGAACACCATGCACACAGGAGGGCGCTCACACACCAACACCACAATCGCAGGGGTTGAGGCGCCACTAGACGGGAAGTAAAGCTCTCAATGCGGATTTCCTCGCAGAGCCGTAGCAAAATGATTTGCTCTCAATAATCCGTGTCCAACTTAATAAAGTCTGGATGCTTGTATTTATACAGTTATGCATGAGGGAGATAGTCTAAGGTCAGAGGGTGTCAGCAACACATTATTATGTGTATAGAGTCACCTTATTCAATGTACAAAGAGACAGAACACCCCCATAATAACTAGTCAAAGTCTAAATGTTGCTCTGACATCGGCTCCTGTAACTTAAGCCTATGCAAGCATCAACACGGGTTATTTATTAGTATAAATTATTAAATAGTCACATTCAGACAGAGTAAGGCACATTTCTTGACCACTATACAAAGGTTGATACTAACCTGATGGCCGTTGCTGTGGTATCGTAATCTGATTTTGCAGATTCCTGAAATTATTACAACGATATTATGGTGAGCAGACAGACATTCCCATTCATTACAAGAGCCTTTAGTATCATGTGTTGTATTTTTCAAGCCCGTTAGGAAAAATCATGGGACAGCTTGAACCTCTAAAGCTTTAGTCGTATTTAGAAAGGCCTGACTGCCTTGCTGCTGCTTTAGCTGTAAAAATAGTACTGAGGAAGCACTGAAAACAAGATTAGACAATAATGGTATTGTTTTTACTTATATTTCCCCTATATAATGACGCCGTTAAACCATACATCTGTGTGCCTGCTAATGAGCACGGGTGCATTTGTGCATTTTATGTGCGCACAACTCACGTCTGCGTCTGCATGAGGGGCATGCTGGTCGTCTCATAGTTGTCGGGGTGGATGGGCGGCACCACCTCGCCGCTGACTGGGTTGAAAACGGGCAGGGTGGAGAGGGGCCAGGAGATCTCCCGGTTCTTGGACATGCTCCGCAGCTCCTTGGAGGACTTCTGGATGGAGTTGTGGTGAACCAGCTGGATGCTGGAGAGGGGAGAGGCAGTGAAGTTAACGTGTATTGTAGCTCGTTTTGTCATGCTTGGTGGTGTTATTTTGTCTCATCTGAAACACATTTCAAATATGTGAATACGCAGTCCATTTGAATCTGCTATGGTGAGCTCTGCACTCAATTCATGCATGCGCAACAGCAATTTAACCTCCACCCTTACCTATCACTGTGACTTCTTTACCTCGTCTGACATATGGTGCAAGATATGTTCTTAGTCTTCGAGATTCATGTACGTTTTAAGCTTTTTGTTAATGCTACAGCAATAATTACTGTTCATTTTGAGCAGCCCATTGGATGAATGGATGTCAACACACAGATGAGCACATGAATGGTCATGAGAAAGCTGTCAATGACAACATAGATGACAAAGCTGCAAACCAAAGAGAGAGAGAGAGGGGGGGGGGCGGGGGGAACAGAAACAGACCCAAAATAAAGAAAAACACAGGAGAGGTAAAACACTTACTCTGGTGTTTGCATGTTTCTTTTTTCCCTAGAAACAAAACAAAATGGATGAATTAAATACTAATATTAATATTTGAAGAGACATCTAAACACAAGTGAATGGATCGTTGGACAGAGTGTAAATGGTGATGGGGGTGTGGAACATTGAGTGAACGAGGGGGCACGTCTCTCCCAGCCTGTAAATGATAGAGAATGATGAAAGGATTTGTCGTGGATGAATGGCTATGGATGTCATGGCTCTGCTTCAAAACATCCAGACGTACATGACCAAAGAAACGAAAAGCTGAGAAAGATATTCATGGCGAACTTAATAGAAATGAATGGTAATGACAAGCTGCAAATTCCAGTCCAGATTATTGCTCTTATCTAAGTATCCTGAAATATCTATTCTCTCGCTCATTTGGTTCTCATATAGTTAAGTAACAGTTTCTGTGCTTTCCTCAAATGTTTGTTGGGGTGTCTGGTGCAATATTTGCATAAAAATAAAAGACCAAGCACACTTACAACCCTTCCCGTCGGCAGCACATAGTGTAGCCGAGGATGAAGAAGAGGACTAGTGCCACGGCGGAGGGAACAGCCAGTGTGATAAGGAAGTCTGAAAAGTAGTTCCGGCCCATCAGAGTCTCAGAGGGGGGGTCGTATATCCCAAATTCAGGCAGGATCCCGGTGCCCGGCTCGGGACGCGTGATGTATACCGGGACCACTTTGTTGATGTCAACCTGAAGAAATAAGTTGTAGTTAATTCAGCATTTGTGAAAAAGCTGCGTCAGCGAAGGTTTTTTAGCTAAGTATAAAGTATAATGTATAATATAAGTATAATGTTCATTCAATGACCGCATTTCGTCAAACACATTGCTTATCGGGCTCAAACAGTGTACTTGTTCCTCTCATGCCTCAGCATTTGAGAACCTGCGCTTTTCAATTTAGGGACAAATTATACAAGACAATCCTCACCAGAGAGATTTTACACCAATCAATGTGAAACTGAGCCCTGAACTTCTTGTCACAGCTGATGACGGGCTCCATCTCCTGACTGCATCGCAGCTGGTTATGTGGGCTTTCCACCTCCCGCAGGCACGACGAGAAGGGAACATCAGCACCAACCATCACATACACGCTAGGGAGGGGAGAGCGTGAAACACAAAGCATGAGAGGAGAACATGGAGCATCATTTTACATGATTATGCTGAGGCTTGTTATAGTCAACGAGTTTCTCCTCCACTGCACGTTCTTTTACATGCTTTCATCTTCTCAAAACGTCCACATGAATCTTTGATGCACAACTTATGGCAGTTCATGTGGGCTATTCCCCTCTGAACTACACCAACTGACAGTTTCTGTCAGTGCTGATGGCCATGTGTACTCATCTAATTCACAGCACCCTGTGGATCCCCAGGGCTGCAATTAAATAAAGTGTCAGCATGATGCGCGTGGGCTGAAAATATAAGACATTAGCTTGAGATGTGTGAAGAGGTGGAGAGAATCTTTAAGACTGTTACACCTCATGCTTATTGTGTACCTAAATCATAACACTAATCCTATATAATACTAATCCTCACCCTTCCTTGAGGTTGTTGATGGGCAGGGGCACGCGCCCGCCACGGTCCAGTGCCGAGGTGATGTTGATGGCGTTGAGGCGCTCAGGTTGCCATACGTTCTTCACCGCTCCCAGGAAGTCCCCCAACACCTCGCTGGCCAGCATCTCCTCCACATTCATGTTTTTTATGTAAAACTCTGATTGGTAGGGCAGAGGGAACTCTGTGCAAAGGGAGGAAGAAGAAGGAGAAGAAGAAGAAGGTGAATGGCAGTAAGATGAAGGAGAATGAAGACAGGAGGGCAGCTACAGAGGTGTTCTGCTGACTAAGACATCATTAATACTTTATTCCTGCTGCTAAGTTAACAGTCATTTCACTCTGTCTAGCAGACGCTGGTGTGTCTGCTCCGCTCTGTTATGACTTGGCTTCTGTCTTGGGCCAGATGGCAGATGACATCACAGAAAAGAGAGAGTGATGTCACGTTAGCGCCGCGAACATCTGCCGAGCGCTCAACCAATTCAGCTCATAATTGTATCCTGCGTGTACCGCGGCTGGTCAACAAGCCGCTGTGCAAACATACAGATGCACAGATGTGAGGTGCAGTCACACAGACGAAAAGGAGCGACCGCTTCCTCTAGGTGTACCGTAATAATTCATAACCTTAAAATATTGTACCAATACAGGGCTGTGTCTTTGCATAACATATCATACTGATTTATGATGGCCATCCTGAGACACTTGACACATATTTTAGTTTATCTAACGACAATAACTGATTCAGACTGTAGACAAAATATTCTCACCACAAGGCTTTTGGCAGATAGAGTTTGCTACTTGTGAATTGTATATATGGAACACATGGTTAGATAACACTATATGTGTTTTTTCTTAAGACATGATTGATTAGTTCTCGTTGATGAAGTACTGAATGATCGGAGACGTCTGTTTGCTCTAAGCTCTCATGCCGGCACCTCTTACCTTCGGTGGCCATGATGTTTATGACCAAGTTGTGCCGTGCCGTCTCGAAAGTGCGTCTGTTATAGGCAGTAATCTGCAACACACAGAGGTGAAAGTTTAAATCCAGATCAGTGCAGCTTATATGGCAGCAGCCCTCTGGACGAGGCTGAGCTAGAGACCCTATGCAGGCTCTGTACCCAACTGAGACACCGCATAGAGGCACATGTGGGCTGCTGGGAATGCTAAGCCTTTTGGGAAAATAATTTCTACAGTAGCTTATGGGGGGACAAAGAAAGCATAAAAAAAACCATAATGGAATTTAAGTCTGAAGAATCATAGCACAACGTTGTTCTGTGCTACTTTTCAATGCATACAAATGTGCTGTGCTCAGTAAAAGAAATTCAAAAGTGCTACTACTCCATTACCTTCATGTGTGCCTTGACTGCAAATGTGTGACACGGTCTTCCATTTAAAACACGTGAAGTTTCAGATTCTTTTAATTTAATGCTTTCATCTTGTGCGACGCTTTTCCTTCCTTGATAAATCAAACCGAAGCACAAAAGCCTTCCTCTTCCGTCTCTTCGCTTTGAAAGTGGTCCAACCACCCACCTCTATGACCGACGGCTTGCCAACATGGTCTGCGGTGGGGGAGCCATAGAGCACGCCGTCGCTGTGCTGGGTCCTCTGGATGTAGCGCAGCCAGCCGGGCCTGTCGGGGTAGCCCATCAGGTTGGTGTTGAAAGTGATCGGGTCACTGCTGGCGTCACCTGAAGGCAGAGATGTTTAATGGAGGGGTGGCCCAATGCTCTGCTATGGGTCAGAAGCAATTCAGTAATGTATATTTAGAGCCATTAGCTGAATTGTGAATGCGTTGCCAACAGCAGCTAAGCATTTTCTACTCGTGAAATATGATGAATGGACAGTGCACGGCTGCATTTATACAATGACTGTGCCAACCACTAAACTGAACTGTACAAATGTTTTAGTCATTTAGATAATCAGAAATGTCAACACTGTTAATCAGTGGATCTGCTGTTTCCTTTTGGCTTAGTTGTAAGTAAAAGATTAGCTGTCATTTCTGTTTATGTTTGTGTGTGCGTGCGCGCTGCCTAGGAAGTGTTACAATAGTACACCTCAGTGTACCTGATTTTGGGTAAGGAGGAAACTCTCCTTTGAAATACTCTCTCTCCAGGACATGGACGAACAGCACTCCAGCAGATGGGTAGACGTTGCGGTCTGCATGCGATCTCGACAAGATGGTGACCACTGAAAAGCACATTTCAAAACAAAAAGGAAATTAGCTTTTTTTTGTTTTCTGTGTTCTGTTCATCATTAATGACCTGCCAGCAGCACTAAATAGGAAAGAAGTGAAGGCGTTAATAAAAGTGAAAGCAAATAAAGCACTTTTTTTGTTTTGGGTTATACGGTACTAGCACCTGCCAACCGACTTCACGCTTTGAGAATCTATTCTGCTCACAATGATGGATTTTTCTACAGGCTTCTGCATTTTCTTGAACCTAAATGTGTCTGCTTTACACCAGGATGCAGGGTAGAAACAGCCAAATGGGAAGGGCGTAAACTCAAATTATAAGGTGTCGGAAAGACTATGATTTTGTACATAATGAGCAAGTTGCTAAACCAAAACAATGAATTTCAGGGCAGAAGAGCCGAGGTACTGAGTCATTCAGACTCTACAGAGTTGTTTTCATCCCCGCCTCCCACTCTCTCTCCATTAGGCTCTGTGTTTAGCCCCACTCCATTTCAGACACAAACATTTAGTCTTTATTTGTGAAGGGCATCGCTAGGAAAATGGCAGCCCCTTAACAAAATGTACACAATGTAAGACGGGAGGTGTTTTGCAAAGCTTTCTCCTTCTCTTTGCATCTTTCCCTTTTACTATTCCCCCTTCTCTTGCTCACTTGTCTTCTTTCAACCTGCCAGCATTTTTGCACAATGTTTCTCTCTTCTCACTTTTACCCCCCCCCCCCCAACTCTGTCCCTCCGTGGGTGGGCACTCAGTTTTTAATCACCATGGGAGACTGAGTGTACAAGGAGGAAGAGGAGAAGGAAGGAGAAGAGAGATAGCAAGAGGAGGGAGCGGGGGGAAATATGGAGATCTGTTCTATGAATTGCAAAAGGGGTGAAAGAGTTTGAACTGTTCTCGCCCGCAGACACATAACTCCAGACACATTAAGCAACTGCAAGAAGAGATGGGAAAGCTGTGTGTGCCTTCCCGCAGCAAAATGTCGCAGATTTATCTCCTGCTTCATCTACTCATTAGCATCAAACCAACATATTCTACATAATTATCGTCAGCACCATAATATGAAGTGGGTCCCGACTGTGAGTCCTCTCCTTGAACTAGAAGCTGATCTCCAAGGAGACTCTCCGCTGAACAGAGTAATAGAGCAGGATTTACATCTTAATCCGTGTCCATGAAAGAGGAAGTCAGTATGTGATCTTTGGTTGTTAAGCGTTATCTATTACCAGGGTGCACAAAGGGGTTATAAAAAGATTAGGTGACACAGTAAGCTGCAGATTATTAAGGAAGTCCACATCTACTAGACCAAATTGCCTAAGAGCAATCTGAGCGCACTGATGAGCTGCTGGAGTTATAAAATGGTCCTGTATGCATGTTAAACTGGGCTACATCTGTGTGGCCACAAACAGTGACGCTGAACCGGCCATATGTCTGATGTCCCCAAGCACAGCAAGATACAATCAATAGCATTTAGTGGCCTCTAAAAGTGGTGTTAATTATAGAAACCTGAGGTTATATTATCCACCACATATCTTTCTAAGAACAGATTGAGGGAACCACCTGAGCATGACTAATCCACGCCATATCTCCTCCCCCTGTTACTACTGCACCCATGACATGAGGATCTGGTTCATTCAGAGACCGAGAGTAAAAGCTCATTCGGTTTCAGCACACCCGTGCGTCCTCTGTGATAACTTAAGTCGATCTGTAAATCCCACTCTGAATGCACATGCTCGGATTCTATTAGCCGAACCGTTGGGCCTCATCAATTCTCCCCCACACAAAGGACCGCAGTCACACACTCACAGTCAAGGTCAAGAACCAGCTTTTCTGTTCTGCTCAGAGACCAACTGGATGCGGTGCAAACATTTGTGGCACGTCCACAGATGGGACAGTCAGGACATACAAGGGAGCCCAGATGGCCTGGTCTCACCTAATGGTCTGAGGAATAGGAAATGACCTATGGGATTTGAAATGTGTTTTGGCCTATCAGCATTAAAGCTTTGATTGAACAACAAGCGTTTAGCCCTAACACACGATCCCGGCAGCCTTATGTGAGACAGTCTCGCTACAGGATCCTACTGGGCTTTGTTTCACCATCACCTTTGACTGCAGTGCCTTCAAAGGAGCAGCCAGTAAGTAAAGATCACTAACTAAGCTACACAAAGGCTCTGCTAATAGCATTAGATCTGCTTAATTGTGGCAGGCTGCCTTTCTGCCAAGCCTTCTCGGGATGATGGACTGCAAGCGCTCCTGCTGAACATAATACATCACCAATTAAAGGTTAATGTTAGACTTTCTACCGAAGATTAACCTGTCGGCTCCCGCTGCCGGTCAAATGTAGAGACGGACAAATGCATCCTGATACGCGCAGCAAGCTACACTTTCCTGAGAAGTGTGCTCACGTGCAAACTAGCATTCAAGTATTCTCTATGCTTTGCACATTATCATGATAAACTGACACACTTGCATCTGTTAGTAGATCACTGCATTGGGGGAGGTGGAAATGCCTAACCAGATTTTATTATTTTCTGGGCTGACCCTGGAGTCCCAGGAGTGATGCCTTAGTTTTAAAAAAACACCATTGGCAATGTAGAGAGAATAAACCACCCTTGTCTCTCAATGACAATGGCTCTAGCTAACTGAGGCCTCTAGCAAGCTGAGGCAGAGACAAGGAAGGGATTTCCTTTAGTTCTGTTGAATCAGCTTCGTATGCGCACGTCGTCCGGGTCAGGAGGAATGCATGTGCTTCTTTGGTGTTTAGCGGGGAAGCACAAGCAACAAGGATTGTTACTGTTTGGACTGCAGCTTTGGTTTTCTGCCCGTGATGAGCTTGAGCTTTGTTCTGAGCACAGACCTGGAAGTGAAACTAGTCTGTGTCACAACAGGCAGAACGATGTGGTTTAGGACAAGAGTTGCCATGAAACAGCCAGTTCAATCTTCTCGCGCTCTATAAAAGGTAAGTAAATCACTGATTTGACCAAAACGAGTAAACGAGAAAAGAACCAGTATCATGTTAAACAGAAGATATAGATCTTTGTCTCATAGTTATGATTTAGGATCAATTCTACTTCTAGCAAGGACAAAGGTTTAGACAAAATTTGAATTCAGTAAACATTTGTTACAGCAAAAGTAAGTGGGACAAGTCTGTGGGACAGCAGACAACTGAAAACAATAATGCCAGTATTAATGGAAAACCAGTTGAGCGTGTCACTGTGTTATGACAGGGGGGAGGGGACAGCGGGTCAACACATGAAGTGCACCACTGCACACACCCACTCACCATCTCTGTACAGGGCTGTTCTCTGCTTCAAGCCCATGGATCGCTCCATATGGGCATTTCTCTCACGAAAAGCGGCACGTGTGACATCATAGGCATGCACTATGTAAACTATTGGATCAATGAATCAAAGCATGAATGGAACAGGTTTGTCTTTACATTTCGTTTGTTGCCAGTTTATTGGGTGCACCTCGCTAAAACAAATGCAGTCTAACACAACAGACGGGCTTTAAAGTCTTCATTCATGAATGTTCCCTTTTTCTTCTGTTTTAGAAATGCAGGTTCAAGTCTATTCAAGCTCAGATTCATGTCCTAAATGTAACTGAATACAAAGCAGCACGATTTAGATGTCTTCGTGGGCTGTGGGGAATTATACAAATCATAACTTTTCTGACATTTTATAGACCAAACGAGTTATGGGTTCATCAGGAAAAGAATCAATTGTTAGCTGTAAGCCTAGATAAAAGGATGGACACGTTCATGTCTCGCTAAGACATGAGACTTTAAACCCTGCTGTATCTACAGGTGATAGTGGGCTGATTCGTAATCGGAAATGGATGTTAAATTCTGATAAGAGTCCATGTGACTAACTTACACCAATATTTCTGACTAACAATACAACCTTCATGAAGGTATGAATTATTGCAGGGCTGTTGTATTAGACTAGATTAGTTTCACTATGTGTACATAACAAACTAGCAACCTTGAGTATACTGCCTACAACAGTGTGTATTTCCCACAGGGGATTATGGGTAATTTGAGCTGCTAAACTAGCATTAGCTCCTTAATTAGGTATTCATAACACACCTGGTCGTCAATAAACACAGGCCTGCACCAAGGGAAATATGCTGTTTTCTCAAAGGTTATTAAAGCTGAATAAATGACAATACAACGTACAACCTTGTTATATTCCTCGTTGGAGATGTGAGGTACTGTAACTGTAAAACACAGTTTATACGTGTCGGCTCTCGTATAACGGTATAGCTGTCTATTGTTAGCCATTTTTTTTTTTTCAGGACTCCTCCTCAGCGTCTTGGAAAAAATGAGCACAGTAGCTAAACAGCAGCATGCTAACTAGCTGGCTAACTAGCATGGACACCGCATCAAAGACAACACGTCTGAAAAATCCCCGGATATTTCCGAGTTTAATCGATACGTACCCGCACCGAGCCATACCGCGACAGCTGCAGCGGACATGGTGCCTATCATCGTCCTTAATCTTACATGAAAAAGGATGTTTTATCTAATCGCCACCGGGTTTGACAGCCATGATAATAAGCATCCTGCAGCATTCCTTCCTCCGCCTCCCTCCTTCACTGGAAACAGCAAGACTTCTCATTGGCTGAACATCTGGATGGAAAAAGATGGTTGTCTCGTAAAGAAAAACGGGCAAACACACGATGTGAATCAGAAAAGGAGCGTCACGCCTTCAGTAAATGTTTCTGTGGGATGCTATTTGAGTTAAATTGGGGATTTTTAATTGTTCTTGTTCTGTAAATCAAATACAAGGAGTGGCTGCTCCATCCCTCCTTCTGATCTAGGGCAGCATACACATGTAGCCTCATTTCATTGTTGTCACTATGCAATTCTCTGAAAGCACGTTTTCATTGTTTGCTAAATTCACTCGTTGACTAGATCTATCAGCTTGACGATTTCTTAATGCCTCCAAAATTTGGATCAGGAGTTGTAAGAAAGACCCGTTTTACTCACGTGCACAAACATGCACCATCACCTCACCAGAGCATGACCCCCTAAGCCCAGCTGTTAGAGGGCAGAGACATGTTTGAGAAGTCTGCTCCAATCTGTCCAGACCCCCTGCAGAGACAGTCCTAGCACACAGATGGTCATGTTTTTGGCCCCTTGGCTCCAAGGCGCCTGCTAAATGGCTGTGGGACCCTTAATTCACCCCTCATGCTCCCTTGATGTCAGCTACCACTAAGAGAGCACTTTGATCCTGCAGAAAAATGATCCTCACTCTGGCTGACATGCTGACAGTGGTCCCTGCATGGCTCTTGTTTGATAATTTCATTTTTGGAAACTGGATTCATGACTTCGTCTGTGGTGATAAACACGATGCTAACCATCCTCCGTGCTCTGCAGTGTGAGGCTGTTATGTTCTCTCACCCTCCCTTTTATCCCCTTAAGATTATTTTTAGGTTGCTTAGCAACATCTTCACCGACATCTTCGCCGATTGGACTAGTTATGAATGTATCACAACAATCACAATAGGTCAATGCATGCACCAAGATGCATAATAATGAAGACTTGGAAAACACAGCATTTCCTGGTCGACAAGAGGTTGGGATAGGAGCCAAATGTGTCTGATCTCTGATGTGTTACATTTGTACGGATTTGAATTGATTTCAGTCCAATTCTGTTTCAGTATAGTCTGTAGTACTGTAAGTACTGTAAGTACTGTAAGTACTGTAAGTGTAGGGCTGCTGCTAAATGTGGACATACTGTAGCTCATGTGCCATTGTTTCTTATAGTGCAGCAGATACAACAGGCACCATAGAAAATGACTCTCTACTCTCTAAATCCAATATGCTGGGACTGAAAAAGGAAAAAATAAGTAAAAATAACAGTAAACACAGTGGCCTATTGTATAAAAAAGAATGTGGCTTTGAGTGGGTTAAGTATGGACTGAAATGGTTTCAATAATAATGTAAATCACATATTTTGTTTTATGCGTTTACACATGTTTACACATTTATAAATGAGATTTACTTTATGGGATTTGAGAAGGCGACAGAAAAAAGTCACAAATATCTCATTCAAATATGTGCAGCATATGCAGGCTTTAATCAGCTAAATCACATTTTAAAAGATTAAAAATGTAACGTGTGCTTACAAAAATATGCATGCAAGCAACAATGCCATGTCTTATAACACAAAGTCAATTGCATAACTCTGTGGTGTTTGTTAGAATAATCACACCTTTGCATGTTGACAAAGCTTCCTTTATAGTAATTTATCACATGAATTTTGTCCCGTGCTTTGGGCGGCTTCTGTTGACTCCTGTGCAACCCAGCTAGAATTGTAGCACTCCGATCTTCTTCATTATGAGACTGTTAAAATATTAATGCGAGCGGATTCATTGGGGAAAGACACTGCGAACTTTAGAACCCACAGCATTTTTTTGATATGCATTTAGTATGAGATAGTGCTTGGTGTGTTCAGTAGCCACCTTTGATAGTCATGGGCTTTCATTTCATTACTTGTGGCTGGATTAACCTCCTTCTCACCCTCCATACTGAATTAATGCCCAGTTGCACCCGTGAATAGACTGATACGATGGAGGGAAGAGGCTGTGCTCAATTATCCTGATTTCTCTCAGCAGACTGAGTTTTAATGAGAGAATCAACAGTAAAAAATCAAATTTTACATAATTATTCTGGCTCTACCTCCCCTGATAAACTCCTGTAGGCCCCCTGGTGGTCCTCACACCACATTTTGAGACACCCTCATTTGAACACCCAGCGCATAGCCTGTGCAGTCCATGACCCCACCTACCCCACCCAAAACTCTATTGATGAACAATAATCAGCGAGTAAAGTTACAGTCGCTGTGTGCTGGTATTTATGCAGACTGCAGCTCACCGAAACCCCCTCCGCGCAGCAGATTATCGGACCAAACCATTTGCTGCAGTTCAGGTTTTTAGCACCTGTCACATGAGGCTTTACATTTGCAAATCACCGTCTATCATTACAGCTAAGTATATTTCCTTGTCTGTCCTGCAGACGTATACCGGACCAGCCCCTGCTTATGCTGCCACAGTGCAGCTCTCAGTGAGATGAGCTGCCAAATTGAACCGACACCCCTATAGTGCGACTGGCAGCATCGCCCACTGCCTGCAATGGCGTTGAAGCGGCTCTAGTGTGTCCAAACGTTTCTGTAGTGGCAAATCGGTAGCGGACAATAAACGAGCGTGGGAGATAAATGTTTTTTTTTTTTTTTTAAAAAAAGGTTTTTGCAACAAGAGCATCCATATTTCCAACGAGTTTAGCCTCTGGATTACAATTGTATTTGTACCACGCGTCAAACGAAGCCGGAGCCATGAATGTAAGTCTGACTCTTTTGTTTTTGTAACATTGAAGCACCATCGCAGTGGTTTATGGTTAACAATTAACTTAGTCTTTTGGTAATCACAGGGGAGGGTCAGTCATTTAATATTTTTTGCCCCCCCCGCATACATCTGCACGGGAGGGAAAGCTGTGCGTAAATAAATGTTTTAACAGTGTCAGAAGGGGGTAAACCTGAGCTGTCATGTTGTGTGCGGTGTGGCTGATGTGCGGCTCTGCCTGCTTATCTGATCCCTCTGACACAATGTTAAAGCCTCAATTCCATCTTTCATCTTTCACCTCTAACTTTGTATGTCTCCGTGCGACATCCTCCGAAGCAGCACGGGATGTTAGTCAAGTTCAAACGGATGTTTTTTTTTCACAATGATTTCGCATAGATGTTATCATGGACCAGCAAGAGTCCAGCATTGTGAATAATGAATATTGAACCGGGACATTAAGGTTTCAGCCACTGCTGCCGCTGCTGCATCCATACCATTCAGCACAACTGAGATTAATGGCTTCTCTGTGTCCCAGATGAATGTTTATTTGTGTCATCTTCCTCTTTGTGGAATGCATTGCCAAACAGGATTAAACATTTAGTGGCTGTACGTATGGAATATTTAACTACTATACTAGCCTAATATGCTGCTCTAACGCAGAATTATTGTAATGGTGGTTGCACATCTCTCAGTTCATTAAACGTTTTATTTTTGTCCCTGGGATGGTATCATCACGTTTTTGGTGCATTCAACGGCATTTTTTTCTGTGCAGTAAAGGTTGTAACTACCATGCAATGCTTTGTTTTAAAGGGATAGCATTTAGTAGGAAGCAGCATAATGTCTGTGATGGTTTAGAGAGCTGTGGGATGTGGCAGCGTACAAGGGTCACAGCTTACTATAGAAAACAGAGGGAGTGGGCGAGAGGAAAGAAGAAAAGGACGACAATATTTCCTGCAGCATAGCACCAGTTTAAACATTAATTGCACAAACACTGATGACTACAGTAAGTCTTGATTTGAGAAGGTAAACAGTGCAGCAGTGCTGAAAAGACAACAAAATCAGAGTTATTTTCATAACTATTGCTCTTGTACAAAGAGCTTTTATACATCATACAGAAGCATCTTTGGCTCCCATTTTTCAGAATAGTGCTATTGATGGAAGTTGAAAATTGTATCTTTTCAAGCTTAGTAATCATAATTTTGATGAGAAAGAGCCAGTGTATGTGATTTTATCGTGTGCATGTTTAAATAGTTCTCTCTCTTGAACACACATAATCATGTAGTGTTACAAAATGTTTCTATCTTTATAACGTCCCTTTTTTTTTCTCTGCAGGTGTGAGAGGGTCTAAAGGAGCGATAACATCAGGTGGATCCGATTAGGCAGCGTTGCAGTAGGTCAAATTAGACTCCTCACTTCCACATTCTAATGAGGCCACGGCGATGCTGACACCTTCTCTGAATCCAAAGACATCATCATGCTGAAGACGGAGGCCTCGGGGGAGAGGACCTGCCTCCGGAGTGCCTCCCCCCACCGTAATGCCTACCGGGCTGAGTTTCAGGCACTCAAGAGGGCCTTTGACCAGCCTCGGGCCGATGGAAACTCCAAGCCCAAAGACCTAGAACGGGTGAAACAGCCTAGGGGCCGGCAGTATGGCGGCCATGTCAGTCGCATTAAGGACATGTTCATGCAGATGGGCTCAGAAAATGTGCCGGTCAAGGCTTGTGACGATTCATCACCGCAAAAACTGGTCAAGCCCACCAACTTCATCAACAAGGCCGATGGATCAGTGATCAAACTCCAGCATTCCTCATCAGCTGACAAGATTGGAAGTGGTGCTGGAGCAAAGTTCTCTGAAACCAGGAAGCTGTTTGAGCAGCAGTCACGTGACCAGTCCCAATCACCAGTCTTTCCATCTGGACGGGATAAACGAGGTTCCCACGAGCACCTGGATGACTGGCGAGGTGCAAGGTCTAATCGCGGCAGCACAGACTCCTTGGACTCACTTTGCTCCAGAACAGAGGCGTCCTCGCCAACTGTCAGTCAACTGAGTGCCGTTTTTGAAAACGCTGACCACCACAACCACGGTGCGCCCTACAAAGGAGTCAGCAGACGGGCCCTCTACTCACCAGACGGATTCCAACGCCATGGAGGAGATGTCAGTGAAGATGATTCAAGACAATCTCCAGTTTGTGGAAGCTACCGGAGCAGGACAGGGGGGAAGCTTCCAACGTCCTTGTCTTCTGAAGACCTCCTGATCCCCAGTCCTGGGACAGAGACTTTGGAGCAAAAACCAGAACCACAAGAGGAAGATGCCCAGGACAAAGCTGACGAGGCTGAGACTACGGGCAGTGATAGACGGCGTCTTTCTGGGGTCACCACCAATGGAACCCAGGTCAATGGTTCATGTGAAGAAGAGGAGAAACCTTCAGAAACAAGAAAACATACGGAGGATCTAGGGGTGTCCAGTGCTTCAAAACCTACAGATGATGCTAAGATTACCCACAAAGCTTTTGAAGATGCATCCCCTGAGCCATTGCTGACCCCAACTACAGCTGCTGGGGAAAGCCCGGAGGATGGGGATGGTTCAAGAGAAGACAAGTCCTCTAAGTCTCCCAACGACCAGGTGGAAGAACCTGATGAGGAATACATTGGGAATGAGCGGGTGATTTTTAACGCAGACGGGGACGCCTGTTACCAGGGTTGGGGGGAAAGCTGCACGGATCCTGAGGATGACCTCTACGGAGACGATGAGGATATTGTCTACGACCCGGGCTGTGATCTGACAGAGATTCCTGGTCTACCACACGAAAACAAAGAGGACATCCCTCAAAAAAGGAAGATTCGTTTCAGCACTGCCCCCATAACAGTAAGTTGGGAACTGAACAAAAACACTTGTATAAGCCTTAATTGTGTAAACACACTGAATACAATCCAATATAAAAGCCCTTGTGCAGCTCTTATCAAAAGTAGGTTAAAACAACAAAGAGCTTATATTGTATTTGGAGCTTCATTTTTATGGGCTCATATTTATAGTTACTGTAAAACTGCTCATTGCGGTTAGCTTTGTTGTTTGCTGACACATACATTTTTATGAGGCCATATGATCATGATAAAATGATCTGACATCAGTAATCTTTATCCTCATAAGACCCTTTATAGCGTAGTTTAATTTCACATTTGGTTTCTTTTAATGCGGTCTGTTATACGGAAGATAAAATGGCAAATTGTTGTAGCTATTTTGTGATGCAGAGCTTGAGGGTCATAGCATCGCCCTCTGGGAAACTGACGTGTTCATGAGCAGAACATCTGTGCATGTGTTAGTCCTGCAGGTTCTGCACCCACACAGTTTTCACACATGATAGTGTAGGTTCGTGTGTGTCGAGTATGTGACCTCGTTGTGTCCGTTATGCTCAGTGATATCCGTAGATTAATGGCAAGAGGTCACATGCCTTTTTACCAAACGTTACACCACAATAAGGTTTTACATATAAAAAAAGAAAAAAGAAGTAAATTGTTTCTGGTGAAAATGCAGCCATGTTTGTTTTTTAATTAATAGAAATAGCTTTACCGTAGTATTTGTTGCATACTCTTCCGTAAAATACGTTTTGATATGGTTTTTCTGTGCTGAGTTGGACACAATGCAGCCAGTGTTTGTGGATTGGGAAAATAGATTTGGAAAATTATCGGGAATATTTTTCAGTCTTTATCCTCAAACATTTAGAATCAATAAGCTTAACATTTGCTGTAGTAAACAACATGCTTTTCTTTGCCCTTTCCCTTTTTCATCTATTTAGTCAGTGACTATTTAGTCTTTATAAGTCAGAGAAATCTCTAAAAAAAAATAATTAGATTTTCAGCCTGTTGACATACAAGCGATGTGTGTGAGAAAATGTAAAATGTGAGGTCATCACATTTTACATGATGATTTAGAGAGTTACATTTATGTATGAGAGATTTGGAGCTAACGCAAACATTCCACAAGTTGAGGATCAATCCTATTAACGTGCTGTAACGAACCAGAACAATTAGCCCAGTTATTCTGAGGGGAAAACGTGATGTTGGCTCACTAATTACCCTGCACTGTCTCTGCAGTTTGTGCCCTTTTGCATTTTTCTCTTTCCCTCCTACTCAGGACTCATCACAACTGCATGAAAACACACAACGAAAACCATACATTTTCTCAAGGATATCAGTTCTTACACTATCTTGCATGAACATAGCATCAAATGTGATATAAATGTATTTTTCTGATAATACATTTAACAAATACCAAAAATACTAAATCACTTTTTCTTGAGATCAATTGGGCAACATTTGCTTTCATCCCACAGTGAAAGTGAGCACTACAAAGCTTGTTGTGTCATTTAGGTCGAACAGGCGGGGAATATGCTGCTCTGTTGTTGTCTGTCGTTTCAAGGCTTCTGTTTTCTATGAAAAGGACAGACGCTCGTTCATCATATAGAATATTCAAGAGAGGCACTGCCCCCCTTTACACAGATGCACACGCACAATTAGACATGGGCCCCTCCCACTTCTCCATCATACGCCCCCCCCCTCCTCTTCAGCACATGAGGAACAAACAGGGTTCTGTCTTTTGTTCGTCTATGTAGTGAAAGAGACAAAGCTATTTTCTCAGTCCTCAGCCCCGCACGAGTCCAGCTTGACCCCTGTGGGATGAGACAGAGAAGATCTTTAAAAAAATATGCCGTGTTATGATGTAATACTTAATGTTCCCTCCCCTTCATGTTATATTTCTTGGTCCTGCCCCTTTTAAAGCGGATAAATAATTTCAACATTCCAGCTTTCAAAGCTTAATTAATTTTGTAAATCATCATGACGGGGAGAAGATGACACACAACCAGCTTTTGGCAACATTTTGTAAACATGCACGCTGACTTCTGTTTGAGAAGACGGATAACGGGTCCAGATGCTCAAAGAAGCCTGTTACTGTGTCGACTTCACCACTGTGGAGTTTATAAATCGAGTTGTTAGCCATGCTAGCGGCACATGTCTGTACAATAGTACAACAAGGTTGACATTTTTGGCTTTAGGGGAAGTGTCTTGACAACTATTGGGTGAATTCCCATGAAATTTGATTCAGACATTTATGATTCCCAGGAGATAAATCCTAATCACTTTGGTGATTCACTGACATTTCCACCAGCAGGTAAAAGTTGTCAATTATCCTGTGAAATATTTCCGCCTACTCAATCTACTAGATGGATTGGTACAACATGTTGTTTCCAGACGATTAATCCTGACGACTTTGGTGATTTCAAAGTCGTTGAAATCACCAAATATTTCAACAACTGTTGTATATATTGAAATATATGCCTGCCTCAGGATAAACTAATGACTTCAGTGTTCCACTGAAAGTGGATTCAAGTGCCATTATCGGGTTAAAATGTCTATAATTGCCAAATGATGACCAACCTGCAAAGCTAATGACATGTCCCATCAACGTCAGCTATACTTTGTGTTTATTGCTAATTAGAAAATGTTGTTAAACTAAGGGTGAACATGGTTTACATTATACTTTACAATATTGTCACTGTTAGCAGGCTTACTGTACATCAGCACTACATAATGCTCTGCAGCTTCACAGTGGCCTCACCTTGGCTGCAGACTATTGTTAATACACATACAAGTTTCTCTTTAATTTTTTTTGTTTCCACATCCTTTCACTCTGCTGTAACATCCTGACTGACCCAGTGAGAAGTAACTGCTTTGAACTGCCTGAGGCAAAGGCAGCCTGCTCTCCCAAAGGCATTGACCTACAGAAGAGAATTACATCTCATGTTCATTCGAGCAACCAGTTTGATCCCTGACATTAGATTCTCTAGTTTGGTTGTTCAATCTGAGGCACATATATCGATGGAGCAGTAGATTCAACCCTCTATAGCACTTTTGAGGTCCTGTTGTCAAAGTGTGTTCTGTGCCGCTGATTTGACACTGAGAATAATATCATCTAAGCCAGTTTTCAGCTCACCTGTGTGGTTCTGTCACAGTTAAAAAAAAATTCTGCCTTGATCGCAAACAAATCCCACAAGCTTTTAACCATCTCTCACTTGTTGCAGATGTCTTTGCATGCAGTGTGTTTTCTTTCTCTCTTTGTTGAACCGCACCCCACGGGTTTGACAGAAGAAGTCTTCTCCCTCTGCACGCTGTCTGCGTTGTCAGTCTCCTCTTGTTTTCCTCTCTCCCGCTCTACGTGAATGGCATTCAGATCGTCTTTTTTAATGATACCTTTTGAGCATGTAGAGCAACGGCATTTTCATCAGTCGAGACACCGTGATATCTTAATGGAGTTAAGCAGGTGTGATGAGCGGAGCACCAGTTCACCGGTCACTGACGTGACACTGTAATCAGCCCCTTCACTTCGCTGCTACTGTATCAAAGAGACTGGCGTTTTGTCCATTAGATTCTGCTACTGCGCCGTTGGTAGAATGCTGAGTAGCATGGATCTGAGCTAAGAGCCATAATCGATATGATGGACGTGTGTCGCTCGTCTTCTCTGTGGCAATGGTTTTGTGTCTTTTACTAGATGTTTCGACTATTTTGTTGTAACAGGGATGGTTGTTTTTTTTGTTGAGATTTAGCTTCCTGTATTTAAAAGGATGTGAGGTCAACACAGGGGAATATTGGGTCACTTAAATGACTTATTTGCCTCAGACCATGGGCGGGAACCAGGGTGGTGGCCAGGGGTGGCACGGGCCCCACAGGAATCTGATTGGCCACTCTTAGTGCCCCCCCCCCTGCCATATGCAGAGGGTGATAGGTACTGAACAGACCCATTGGCCCCTGGGCCAGAGCCTCTGCATGAATTGTTAACATTTCTTATTGGAAAGTCAATCAAATGACCGCAAAGAGACAAAACGTCTACAAAAAGACACAAAATGGGGCGTCTTCCTCATATACGTAATAGGGGGGACATTTTACATGTCTGTGTCTACGGGCCTATTGTCTCTAATAATAATAATCTCTCCATGTCTAGAGGCTATATGGAGTTATAAATAGCAGCTATTTATTGATATTATTTCCTATTAGGATAGATAAAGTTGTTTATTTGGCATTCATTTATTACACTTATTAAACAATATAACTATCAATAATGTACAGTGTATAATTGCTTGCAGATTAGATCCCACTACAGTTACTCGGTTGCAAAGGCAACCTTCACACATTTGACTTGTGTACCTTTGCTCCATGAAGGTTTGTTGTACATCAAACCAATTTAGAGTCTCATCTTGTACTTTGCTGGAGCATGAAAGAACATAAAGACAAAGTCGCTGATGCTTTAAAACGGAAAATGCCACAGACTTCCCAGCCGGTTTTGAACATTTGAGAGCTCATTTGACTGCCCTTAATACAGTACATGACCACAAAGAGCCTGTCCTCCAATGTACATGCATCAACAGTAAACATCTGTGTGATTCGAACGTCATCCTTATCTGGAGCATCCCCTAATAGGCCTACAGTCTTGTGCTTCACAAGCTCAAATGAGATGGCTTCCAGCCAGGTACTTTGTGACCGTGTTTTTGATGGAAAGGATTACTCTACTTAAGGTCAGTCTGTCTTTCTGGATGATGGTATATGCGTAACAGCATTGCTCGAATTTTGGAACTAATACTGACATGGATTTTGGCATTGACATTTGTAAATAGTATTTAAGGCCTGCAGCAGCATCGCTACAGCTTAGCCACCTTCAATCTGGTGTTGCAGTCCTTTTCAGCTAAAAATCCATTTTGCAGGCATATACGTAAGTCCTCTTTGTTCCAATCATTCTCAATGATTGAGTGTACAAAAACACTCATAATGCTGATAAATTGCTGCTAAATGGTATTTTTTTTTAAACCATATTACAGAGCAGAATACAGAACTTTTTGAATCTGAGTACCTTTTAATTGCTACAATCTTGAGCACCCAATTTGTCTTCCTCCTGCCCTGAATTCTGGTGTTTTCCCTCTGCGAGCTGAGTGAAGCTGTCAGTCGGCTCCCTAATTATGCAAACTGGGGCTGGGCAAAACGGGAGAGATCAGGGTTTTGTTGGAAGAGAGTTCCGACACTGTGCTACAGCAGCGATATAACACCTGACATTTTGGTTAAACCAGCAAAAACAGCAGCTGAGCTCAGTCAGAACGACAGTCGGGTATTTTGGTTAAGCTTCTTTCGGGGAGGCTAAATCAAAATCTTGACTAACAACTACACTCCTTGCAAATCTTGTAGTAGTGGAGAAACTTGCGTTATGGCTTTATATGGTATTATGCAGATATTTGAGCTAAAAAGCAAAGCAATCCAGCACTATTCTTAGGTATCCTAAATTAAAATGAAGCCCAAACTGTCATGAAATGCTGTGTCTTTGTGTAGTAGTCCAGCTGTGAATGGAAAAGCTCATCATCATGACTCCACGGATGTTTCCTTCTTTTCTTATCTCTGACAGGTACCACTACTCCAAACTCGGGTGTTGGGTATGTGCGTATTTTTGCGTACACGTAGCTGAGCCACTCCATTATTAATGCGGTGGTTTTTTTGTTTGCTTGTTTCGGTGCCACCCGATCCGCCCCAGGGGATGCATTTTTAATGATCCAGGAAAGGCGAAACGGGTCTTGAGGTTTTCGAGGCTGGTCAGTTGCCACACAGTGCACACTGGACTGTGTCATGAACTATCATCCAGCCCCCACCTACCCAAACCGGTGGGCGAATGGGGAGAAATACCAAGCAATAATAGATTTTAACAAAGTCAAAGAGAAGCACAGTTCATAGTATATTTGTGTAGGTACATAGAGCCTATATTGAATACCCCTTTTCTTGCTTTTTAGTAAGAGATATTGTGAATGGGGAAATAAGAGTGATTTAATATGACACCGCTAATGATATCATCAGCATGCTGCCAGTTTTTTTTTTTTTATCGCAGTAAAAAACTGCATAGTTTCTCAGCGACACTGAGGATGATTCAGACTGCTGCACTGTTGCCATGTCATTTTGTTTTTGTTTTGTAG
Organism: Bovichtus variegatus; assembly: GCA_943593645.1. NCBI lineage: Eukaryota > Metazoa > Chordata > Actinopteri > Perciformes > Bovichtidae > Bovichtus > Bovichtus variegatus. The sequence continues at coordinate 8,292,915 of CALSCE010010855.1, read as the reverse complement.
TGAGTCAGGAACATGATTAAGGTGAACATGCCAACCCTTTCGACTGATCGCTGTCGACAACCATTGCTAATAGTTTCTCACATTTGTGGAGATCGTGCCACAATCGGAATCATTCCAGATCACACAGACTGGTTATGTCGTGTAGAAATCCGAATACTGACTGTGAGCCCAAACTCTGCCAAGTCATTGTTGCAGCACAATGAAGTGCATAGCATAGCAAGTGGGCGTTAGAGCATCAATACTGTGACAAGCAACATGTTGTTGTTGTTGTGTTTCCTCTGATCCCAGCCTCCCACTCGCTGTATATGACCAAGACATAAAATAAAGCAGGACATTGTCTGCAGCCATTCAGTTGCAGTTGTTTACTAGGCTCTGCCCCCTGTTTCACGCTGGCCCCTCGCTCTCTCCCTCACTCTCTGTGTCTGTCTGTAGTTGGCCAGTGGCTTGATTTGTTGGAGGGAGCCATGGCACCCAGTGGTATTGAACCATAAACAGCGAACTGAACTGCATTTTTGAGGGGGGGGAAAAACAAGCTGGCCACATAAACAACAGCTGAAAAAAACTCTGACGCTGTCCTGATATTAAATTTTGATTACATTTTTTTTTAAGTGTACATATTAGCAGTGTATTTCCCTCCAAAGAACTCTTCTTGTACAAACAGTATGTGTGTGTCTACTCTGTATGCAGCAGATACTGTAGTTAAAAAAAGAAATGCTGACTTGCCGTTAGATTTCCCCGACATGTCAAAAGTCACTTCCTCAGACGAGGGGCGACGCATGTCAAGAGGACGGAAAGGTTGGCCTTGAACTGACTGTAAAATCTGTGCCTTCTTGCCTGTCTTTATATAGAACAAGTTACTGAATGTTTCTGTTTCTTTCTCTCTTTTCTCACTCACTTCTTTCCATCGCCACCTCTTTATACCTGTCACTCTCCGTCTGCTCTCACAAGGCAAGAATTTATTTCCATCATCAGCAACTGTCTCGTCCCCTCAGCATCCAGACACTTTCTTCAGCACCTGTCAGCTCTCCGGCACGGGGGTTGTGTGTGTGTGTGGGTGGGTGGCCACAGGTAGAAGTAATGGAATGCAAATGTGCTGAGCTGTCGCAGCAGAGTACACTGTGTGTGTCTATGTGTGTGCGTGTGCCAGGGTGTAGTTAATCCACTGCAGGGTTTTCTGGGCTTGTGCCACAGCAGTAGGAACATTTCTCCTGGGCTTCTCCAGCCTCTTATTGCCCTGGGCAGCGTCCACTGTCTGGAAGGCGCAGGGCGGGCGACGGCACTGGCACCGACACACCAAAGGCCCAGTTTAATACCATCAGAGGCGGTTGGCCGGGCATGGGCGCCATGCCGTGACATCTTAGGCAGGGACTCAAACAACCCTGGAGTAAATTACCCCAGGCCTCGCCCGCTCCTCAGCTTTTCTCTTCTTCATTTTCTTTTCTTGATTTCTCTCTTATTGCCTGTTTCACTCTTCGATAGCCTCACTGTCTGCTGCTGCTCTAACCCATGAATCATATGAGTCACTCCGTCTCTCTCTCTGCGAATATTGCCTCCCATCCTCTGTAAACTCGATTCTTCCTGTTCATTTACTACTCCTCCATTTTCTCATTTTGTGTCCCCTCATTCGTCCTCCTTTTTTGTCCCAGTCGCCATCTCCGTCTCTAATTTTCCTGCCCTTTCCAGCCTTGCCCTCATACTCTGTTAGTCCCTCTTCCTCTCTACTTCCATGCATGCCTGTGCAGACATGTACCTGTAACGAGACTTCACACGAAGCTTGCCCGCACACTCATATTGTTATCACTCAAATACCTGATGTGCATGTTAAGGATACACTCAACTCAAGCGACAATATACGAACACAGAGAGAGCGCTTGTGCAGAGTGAGAGGGCTCAGCTTTATTGAAGTCAGTGGCTGAGGGCGTCTGCAGAATCACAGCAGCTTCAGCAGCATCCGTAAATGACAGTAAAGCTGCATCAGAAGAATCCACCCAAACTCCCTCCATCCTCCTGGGAAGCCTGGAGATCAGATAACTGCCAATCTGTCAATGCCCAAGCTGAACTCCTGTCTCCACTTAGGTACCAGCATCTCCACCGTAGGGGGTTGTTTACTGACAAAATGCAAAAATATATGTGTGTCAGTGTGTTTGGTGTCAATAGATAGTATACGCCATTGATCAGTGTGTTGTAAGTGTGAAAGATGAGGATAAGCAGAGGAAGAGGAGAGATATTGGGTGATACAGTGAGGGATGACAACCATATGGGAGGAGAGGAAGTCATTATCAGACTTTACAGTGTGTATGTTGGATATAGGAGAAAGAAGTGTTCCTGCATGTGCACTGTATGTGTGTGTGTGTGTGTGTGTGTGTGTGTGTGTGTAGACGTCTGTGGGTGAATGAAGATGGTTGCATTAACTTGCTCCCATCTTTAGAGCTTTTTACTTACAGTTTAAGATTAAGCATTAGAATTACGCAGCACAATGTACTCGGTAAGCAACATTACCCCAGAGTCCATATCAATTTAAAACCCTATTTTATGATTTTAAATATAAACGACCAGCACTTTTACGTGAATCCTAAAATGTTGACTTTTTGTTGACACAAGCTTTTTTTTTTTTTTTTGATTCAATTGAGTGCATTAAGCTTGAAAGAAAGTGCAGGCAGTGAAGAGGAATATATTTACATGTAAATGGTTTTGTGTTGTGCTTAATCCTTCAAAAGACTATTCCAATTCAATTCCAGCAGAGCACCACATGGGGAGACAGCCCATTATACTTCCATATTCAGTGGTTGTCCTTGCACGCTGCCTCTTCAATAAAAAACAGAATTTCAGCTAAGCATAGTGGCCTGCGTCAGCGAACACCAACCGTACTTGAAAGTGGAAGGTCCTTTTCATCTAGTCTTGATGAGGACATAGATTTCACACATGCTATATTAATGCAGATAATAGGTAAGTGCTCTGTCATTGCTGTTCCCAGCAATCCGTTTATTGGATTATGTGGGTCAACATATTGATATGCGTCATATTAAGTTTGGTGGAGCTGTCAAGATTTATTTTGTCTCTGAGTCCGTCCCTACATGCAGACAGTGTTAGGTTTTGTCGGCTCTGTCAAGTTTAGCACCGTGTTTGTATGCCACAAATTGTACATCCTGTAAAAGCCAATAATAACCTTCTCTGGGCAACCAGGACATAAAAAGACTAAGAGTAAGCTGTGGTAGCAGCTTTGTGAGACTGTACTGTATGTAACATGCTCACAATGACAATGCTGTTTCAACTTTTAACACCATCTTACTTTAGTGCAATACCATGCTAAGATTTGCTAATGAGCACTAAATACAAAGTTTAGCTGAGGCTGTTGGGACTGTCATAAGTATTCGTTCCCAATCCATTTGGACAAACTGGAATTTTGATTTGATGATGAGCGACAGAGGAAACGTCAGGGGGATCAAAGTTTATCCCCTGAGGACCATCAATGAAATTTCACGGCATGCCTATGGTGGCAGAGGAAAAGTCAGGGGACCATTAAAGTCAGTAGGATTCATAGTTTGGGCACTATGAATGTTTAGACCAAATTTCATGGCAATCCATCAGGTAGTTTTTGAAATATTTCAGTCTGGACCAAAGCGGTGGATTGACCGACCAACCTAGAAACATGCAGCAAGTATGGTTAAGAAAAAGTATGAAGAGCAGACGTATATAGGTAATTAAGTAGCAGTTTAAATGTGAATGTGAAGAGCCATTATGCATGCGTGGTTAGCGGCAGTTCCACAGCTCTCAGACTTGTGGTTGGCAGCGGCAGGCCTGGTCCAGTACTCTGGCCAGTTTTCAGCTCCCTATAGTAAAACATGCAGCAGGCAGCAGTATCCTACCAGACTGCCAAGGTTAAACACAGTCACACACTGTACTGTACCGTCTCACATTCTCTCTTTCTGTCTTTTTCCCCTTATCTCTGCTCTGTTACTTCAGGTCAAAAGGTAATTTTTTTTTTTTTTTGCCGGAACAAAATCCTATTATTGTCAGAGAACAAGAAGGTTTTTACATCTTATCTAAGAAGATAAATGTAAAAGTGTGGCTCCATGCGCGGTACAACCTAAAAAAGATATCAATTGAATCCGTCTGCACTGGTTGACCTTCACATACCAGCAAGCTGTTCTACCTCTTTGTATCCCTTTTTCATTTCTAAACTGTGTTCTTTCTTTGGGTGCCTTTAATATGCACC
>CALSCE010010855.1:8197671-8283377 GCA_943593645.1 Bovichtus variegatus | reverse complement strand
ACACACACACACACACACACACACACACACACACACACACACACACACACTTGCCAGAATGTAATTTCCTTCTATCATTACCTTTTCCAGCTATAGGGCTCTCTCTCTCTCTCTTGCTGAGTCAGACTTAATGGTCTGACGCACACGGGCAGACAGATAGATGGGCTTGGCTGTTGCTCACTGTATTGTCTGGTGCAGATGACCCTCAGTGTGTGTGTGTGTGTGTGTGTGTGTGTGCGCCGGGGTGAGATGGGGGTTATGAGATGATGGCGTATATGTGTGTTTTGGTGATTTTTGTATGAATCTTCCTTTGTTGTCGATTTTGCTTTTGTGTTTTTTTTTTTTCCCTCGCTGCTTTCGCCGAGCAGCTGTATGTCAACCAGCCTCTGCCATCTGAAAGCCAAATTGAGACGTTAGATGCGGTGAAGGTCAGAAAAAGCGTGTGAGCTGCTGACTGGCAGACAACCAGCTCGCTCTCTGTCTACCTGTCAGGCTGACGTGTCTCTCGGCACATACATATGCCAGCTCTGGTTGATGTGTTTGGGTGTCACGGTCATATTAAATCCTGCTCTGCAGCAGCTGTATATTGTGATAGACTTAAAAAGGAGCTGAAAGGACACTGGTCACTGCAGTCGTTGATGCAGCCGTCAGAGGACATTGCTTGATTTGGATCTTGACTTTGAAGGACATTTGTTCAAAAATTCAACTGCTATTTGCAGAGGATTGCAGTAAGGAAACCGTGTTTTGGGAGCGCAACCCATCCTAGGGCCTAAAGAATCTCACCTCAGCCTCTGCTGCATTGACTGACCGCTCTCTAAATAATCTGTCTCTTGTGAGTCCCTCAAGGAAGTGTAATGATAATTCACTTCAGAACTTTTTCAACAATAAATGTCCCTAAGAAATGTAACCTTTTCACTTTTTTTAAAATTGGTCCTATGGGCCCTTCAATTGTTGTTCTGTCATGCAAATAAAAAAAATAATTGAGTTACGAGGCTTTCATATGCGAGCGGTACTCAGATTCCAGCATTCATAAACCTGTTCACCAAATATTGTAGAGTCACCTTGTTTCGCTGTGTTCCATATATTTAGAAATTGTGCGTGAAGCAGAAATGATTTGGTGCATGCTAAGTGATCTCTGTAGGATTGGATACGACTCTCATGAAATAGTAACTCATTATCCTCTCAATTATCCTGAGTGTCATCACTCTCCAGTCTCCAGAGTAGTTGTGCTGATTTGATTGGAGCATTTTGTATTACAAAAACAAAATTGCACAAGATTAAAGTGTTACTATATTGTCTGTATTCAAAGATATTGAATTGATTGGTCGAAGTCCTACACATTTGCATGCTGTTATTACTTGGACCCCCTGCAGTGGAGACCAGAGTGGCATGTTGTGGAAGAAGATGATATACGTGTTGTGCCTTTAAGCAGTGAAGTATTGGAACAATAGGCTGTTTCTGTTGAAAACTAATGAGAGCTAGTTTTTGTTTTATTCATTAGGCGAAGAAATTATTCAAAACTCAGATTTCAGAATCCTTCTTAGTCTGGTTTTTATGCAGATTTCCAAGTGGATTTAAATGTAATATTTAGCAAGGACGTCTCTTTTAAGTAATTTGTTCTCTATTCCCCTGTCATGAATAGTGGATCATCGGGAGGTTTCATTTCATATCAAGAACTGAGCTGACCTCTGATCGTGTCCAGAGCAGAGCAGAAATTCCGGCTGTGTTTGTGGCTCAGGGCGAAAGGCTAGCTGGCCTCCATGTCCTTGTTAGCCCTCCTAGTTTGTTTTGAGCCTCATCTCTTCTGTCTCTCGGTTAGGCAATAGTCTGGAGCTATCACAGTGAAATTTGTGATTGCAAGAAATTCTGCCACTGTTGTAACTTTGACTATAATGTGAATATGCATGATAGGCCGGTTTGTTTGTCCCGCGTGCCTCTTGTAGTAGTTTCGGTGCATAAGTCATTATGTCTTTTTGACATTGGGTATGGGCTACATCAGTATCAGTGAAATTCATCTTACATGTACACACATTAGATTAACGACAGTAACACTTGCACAAGGGAGTGCTGCACAACGTGTTGAACTATGCTTTCATCTGTGTGTGTGTGTGTGTGTGTGTGTGTGTGTGTGTGTGTCAGGATCAAGGTGAATGACCAGATCGTGGAGGTGGATGGGACCAGTCTGGTGGGCGTCACCCAGAGCTTCGCTGCCTCCGTCCTCAGGAACACATCGGGAGTGGTCAGGTACGAGCCACAAACGTACAAGCCTACACAATTATTGGTCCCATATGTAGTCTTCTGATCCAATATTTTATTAAACACAGTACACAATTCTGCTACTTATTTGAGATCATTTGAACATGGACTTGCGTGATGCCAGTGACTCCACTACTATTAAAAGAGTGGAATGTATAGATAACATTTATCTGTACATTTCACTCTTTTAATAGTAGTGGAGTCCAGTCATGTCCATGTTTGTGTGAACTCAAGTTCAATCCTGGTACACCACCATCAGTCGAAGCTTAAATACAAAATAAGATGTTAAGATTTAGTGCTTGATTACATTTATTTTTTTATTTTATTCTTTATTTATTTATTTTTTTATTGCACACACACATCAGATTGGTATGTTTTCCCCCGCTGATGAGGATCTTTGGATTACCATAAGATTATAGAAGTGTGTCAAGCAGCTATCAGCCCCAAGAACCAGACGTGCCATCGTACAGTACCAGACATAATTACTGACAAACTGAAGCCTCTGAAAAAGTCCCTTTTAAACTCGCCAATGATCAGTAAGGACAGTATTCCCGTTTCTCTGCTGCTGCATGGTACAATTCTGCTCGTCCTGCTGTCATGGTGCAGAAGTTGCAAAACAGCCGCTCAAGCAGCCACGCTCAATGAGCATTTGTTTGGCAGGCCCCTTAACACCGTTACCATATCTGAGATACTTGAAGATGTGGGAACACAATATGTGACAAAAGTCTGGTGTGTTTGACAGTCGAGTAGTTTTTGGCAGGGGTGCGCTTAGAGCAGTGGGGAGCAGACAGCACACATACACACGCACACACACACGCACACACACACACACGTACACACACGCACACACACGCACACACACGCACACACACACACGTACACACACGTACACACAGCGTGGCAGGAAGGCTATAATTTGGAAAGCCAGTGCTGTCCTTGGCACTTTTGTAATCCTGCCATCTCTCACTTTCAGTTGCTTGCTTGCTCTTGTCTTTGTTTTTTTCCCCCCTGATATGGTTTGCTGTTGTCTTTTCTATTTCTGTTTTATCACCATCATCTGCTACCTCCTGTCCTCCTCCTCTCTCACTCGTGTTTTTACTCTTTCTCATCGTATGTGTCGCTCTCCCCCCTCGTTGCATTCCCAGGAAGCTTTGTTTACTTTGTCGTGCTTCAATTTGTCTAAATTAATTGATCTTCCTCTCCATCCATAAACACACTACACATGGAATGACAGCAAGACAGCTGCTGAATAATCCAAAAGCCTCTGTGTGCTTTTTTTTTTATTAACCATTCTGGCCATCATGTTCACTCTGCGAGTTGTAGAAAGATAGGTGTGTGTGTGTGTGTGTGTGTGTGTGTGTGTGTGTGTGTGTCTGTCTGTGTCTGTGTCTGTGTGTGTGTGTGTGTCTGTGTGTGTGTGTGTGTGTGTGTGTGTGTGGACATGTCCAACAGTATCAGAACAGAAGATGATGTTTGCTGAACTAATATTGACAGTGGGGGTTTTCCACATACCAGGATGTGGCAGCCTTGAAAAGCTTCCATCCATCACCTGCCATCTATCTATTATAAATAGATTAAAGTGAGCAGAAAGCTTTATAGTCTAATCTGCCTAAGATCTATAATCACACTGAATTACTTCCAAGATGTAAGGATGTATGCTTGTATTTTTTTTTTTAATGAGTTAAGATTTAACATGTGAAAAATACAACACTGTGACGATCTCATAGAAAATTGTAATGATAGTTACACTCACTGCTGTTTCTCATAGAATCATCAGACCTATTTTCACTCTTCTCTCCCTCTCGGCTCTCTCACTATTTCAGTCTTCCTCCATCATTTCTCACCCACTCACTCCTCCTCCTCCTCCTCCTCCTCCTTCTCCCCAGTATATCCTCCTCTCTCTGCCTGATCACCAGAGGTTTTGTGACCAACTGTCCTAGATTTGCCATTTTAGCTATATTTAACCCTGACTTCCAGTTCCAGCAGCATATCATCCAGCTTTTAGTCAGAAGTTCCCCCCAGTGCGATCACTTGTGGGGAAACACGAGAGAAATATGCACTTGGTAACATGATAGGAAAAACAGACAGTAAGACAGCTGCTGAATTTATACCTAACGTTTAATTGCTTTACTGTGAATGGTAACAGTTGTATTAACTTAATAATCTTAACATTTTAAACGGCCACGCTGGCATGAGTTTTCAACAGTCTTCCATCACAATACACACAGTGCTGTTCCTTTTTGTGACACAAATTAGCATAAACTCTAATTATTCGCACTTTCTCCCATTTGATTTGTCGTTCCACTTCTAAATGATAAGGTTTACAATGTTCTGTAATTATTTTATTTTCAACAAATCCAATGAAAATGCCAAAACCAACAATTAATTGATCCTTCTTGCTAGGAATTTTCCATAACCTGGAATGGGGCTGAATGCCACAGACAGAAAAGTCTGTCTGTGGCAAAAAGACTTTTTTTCTTTTAATGAGATTTTGTCGAAAAATATAGAACAACACCATCTTCATAAGTCTATCATGATGCACCCAAAGGTCACAACCCAAAAAAAAGTAAAAAAGAAAAAGAGGAAGTCTCTACATGTATCCACTATGGTCGACCAGTCATATATGTTATCTCTGAACCTGCACTGACATCCTTAAATGCCTGTCAACCCGGGAGTAAATGAGATCGGTAGTGAAGGTTTTTGCTGTTGAATTGAAGCAGCGCTGTGTGTGGCCGCCCCAGAGCAGTGGGAGGCAAGGAGGAAGCAAGACAGACTCCCCATGCGTGAGGAGAAAGGCTGTTTCCAGGTCAGCTGCTCCTCAGACCTCCCTGCTGTCCAAAGGCTTGTTCCAGTACAGTACTTAGCCTAGCAAGGGCCCTCACCTTTCTTTTTTTTTTTTTTGTTTTATACTTTCTATCTCTGCCCTGCCCTTCCGTTGTTCCTTCACATGTAGATCAAATACGCCTCTCTGCTGGAGCGTAAGGCCTTTCCTACATCGCCTTTAGAAATGTATGAAAGAGCTCTCAGGAGCTGAATTCACTTGATTAGGCCCTATCTCGAATGCACTCTCTCGTTCTCCTTCTCCCTCTCTCACTCTGACACACTTACTTGTACATGTACAGTAAATGGGAACATGCCTTTCACACACACACACACACACACACACAGTTATAGGGCCCCTGCTGGGTTGGAGGATTCCTGGAATAGGTCGAAGTAATTCTCCTACGTCTTTGCTTGGTTTAATCAGAGTTATGAGAAGAATAAACTCGAGATGATGTCATGAAGTTTCTTCTGAGTAGCTGTACCACTATTTGCGGTAAAATTACAATGGAGGGAGGAGTAAATCATTCTGCCTTTTTACGATGATGTAAACTCTGTTATCTTGAATGTAATATGACTATATCCTTCTTTGTCCTCGTTGTAAGACACGCGAACACACACAATTTGCAGGAAGGCAGTTTATATTTGGAACAAACCTAAACTTATTCAAATATCATTTGTGCTCTTTCTCCTGTTTTTCCTCACTTTGCCTACATGCTAATGTGATATGTACTGTTGGTAGGTCCCGTGTGTAAATGCAGTAGTTAGTAGTCGGTAGCTCGAAGGCAGAGCCTGTGGCTTTCTCTATTTAGTTCCTTGCCAGGCAAATAACAGGCTGCTTGTCTGAGCTGACTGTCTTTTCATGTTATTGTGTGTGTCCCGTCTCCCAGCCCTGCCCTGATACGTCAGCAGATATCGCTGTCATTGCTCTGTGGCTGTGGGCCTCTGCTGCTCCCACACAGTGCCTGCTGTGGTCATTTTTCTGTACAAATACACACCACCATGAGAAAAAGACACAAGAAATTGTAGCTGAAATATACAGTAGTAAATATAAGTTTTATATATGGCTTAAAAAGGACATAAGTATCAGGTATGGTGTGCAATGTACCTGTATGTCTCATCTCAAAATCTCATCTGTAAAAAAAAAAAAAAGAAATTGTGATTATGATTTTTAAATTATATTTAAAGATGTCGTCTATCCTCTTTTTAAACTTCTATGTGACATCGTAAAATCCAATTTTAAAGTCCCTGCACTCCACACCTGTATGTAGTCTTGTTTTATCCAGTTCCGTGTTTATTGAGTTCTGTTGGTTTTAAGTGTTTTTATTAATCACCAAGTTATGTGTTGCTCTCTGTCTATTGATTGATTGATTGTAAAAATAATTGTTGCCATAAACAAATGAATTTGTGATATTTTTTTATACAAGCATTTATCAGAGACTACATTTTCCATAAGCCCTTTCACTTCCTATGTTACCCCTTTGCAGAAGCAGATTTTATGAAATTAAATTAAATGTAAAAGCCAAGTTGATGTCACACAGTGTAAATGATGAAATAATGAAATCAAAATGCTCATGTAAATTTCATTTTTTCAGAATGTACAATAACTGTTACGTAATCACAGACTGGTCCACTCTCTGTGTGCGTGTTGCCTGGGCTGTCTATAACAGTGAGTGTTGTTGCAGGTTTGTGATTGGCCGAGAGCGTCCGGGCCAGCAGAGTGAGGTGGCCACGCTCATCCAGCAGACCTTGGAGCAAGAGAGGAGACAGAGAGAGCTGCTGGAGCAGCAGTACGCCCAGTATGACGCTGATGATGACGAGGTAATGACCACACACGAGCCTTATCCACTGTACAGGGTGTCTTGAAGGTACAGTAAAAGATACAGAGATTATGTACCTCTTAGTGTGCATCTTAAAATATTTCCAATATGCAAATGTACATGTGCTTAGATGCCCCCCTTAATAAAAGGAACATTATCTCATTAATAAAGCTCATTACTGTATATCTATATTTATTTGAAGTTCATCCGCTGTCAGTACACACACTTCTTATACATGACACTTCATTGGAAAATTGAGGCTTCTAGTTGTCACTTAATGTAAATCAGCTCCCTTCTCATGACAGTTGACTCAAAGTTTTAGCTTATTAACTCGATAAAACTGACTGACAGAGGGCTTTGATGCTGGCACACAAAACACACTCTCTCTCTCACGGGCACACACACACACACACACACACACAGACACACTAAGAGGATGCCATGTGAGCTTCAGTCCTAGAAAGCATCACTCAGCGTTTCCCCCTCTGCTGCTTACTCACAGCACGTTTAATCCACCAGACACTGAGCTCATGGCCCTGCAACTCTGCACAACTCTGTCTGCCTGTGTGTGTGTGTGTGTGTGTGTGTGTGTGTGTGTGTGTGTGTGTGTCTGTGTCTGTGTGTGTGTCTGTGTGTGTGTGTGATCACATACTAAAGTAACATAAATCAATGCATAGCGCACCCTCAGTAACACACACAGCTGCACTCATGCGTAGATTTACATGGAGATGCGTACTCCCTCAGACGTCTCTATCAGCGTTGTTTGAGGTCTTTCATTTCCTGTTGGATGGTGGATGAAGAGCCATCATGCATAAGAAACTCCTCCCCGGGCCCCAGAAGCTGATCCCAGCGCTCCCATAATCATACATGTAATACTGTCAGCTCCTATTAAAGCTCATATAGAGAGTCGAGAATTCAGCCATTAGCGACGACCTCTGATTTAAACACGCAAGAAACCTCCCTCCTTTTGCTTCAAACTCCTGTCTGTCATTTCAGATCAAGGATATATAATCAAAATCAAAATAAACACACTCTTTTGACAAATATATTTATTGTCATTTTGTCATTTTCAACACATCAAGACACACCCACCCCTTTTCCCTCTCCATTGGTCCATAATCTTCACTCAAAGCTACCCAGAAATAAAATAAAATAAATAATAACAGCGATAATAGAGTTAACCTAGATATTATTTAGTAAACCAAGTAAATAAATAATCCAAACAAAAAAATACTACTACTAACAATAATAAAAAGACATAAATAAATCCAAATTAATTAAATGGATATAAGAGGCATATTACATGTAAAAGTGTAAATAAGTTTTAACAGTGAGTTACAAAGATGTATACAAGAAGCTTTACATTTTCGGTCACATCTTTCATACTAGATCGTCGAAGTCGTATCTAATTATTTTCCCAAAAATGTAAGAATTTCTCCATAATTTAAAAAAAAGGTATCAGCCCTACCTTTTATAGCAAAAGTGAATTCCTCTAATGCAAGACATTGAGAGCGTTTGCTTTGGAATCTCAGAGAACATAGCAAGTAAAACCGTTTTTGACATCCTGGTAACTATTTGTGATAATGTGTCAAGTATATCTTTCCAAAATGATTGAATCCCATAAGCAGTAGAGCATTGTACCTTTTATCAAGTTGAGTTTGTATTTCATTTGAATGAACACCCTGGAAGGACACATAAACATAACAATGGTGACTGTATTAAAATTGTTAATCCATACATAGATTACTAAACGCTGTAAAAACACACTTGAGATCTGCCTCTGTTGAGCACCAAGCCATCCATAACTCCCTACCTAACTGCCAATAGGGTAAACAGTTACAAAACCATTAACAAAGATCGATTCCGCAATAAAAGGAACTCGTTAATATTCATTCCTCTATAAATATTACAACGGCGCAGCGTGGGAGGTTATTTCTCACTCTTGAGTGCTGACTGCGTTGATCTGACAGACAGCTCTTTATTGCTGCTGGGTTCCTGTCCCAAGAGGAAGAGATGCTCCCTCAGTTAGCAACAGACATCACACACATGTCAGTGCATTTGTGGGTTTTATTATATGTAATCCAACACACATGCATTCCCATCTGTCAGCACTCAAATGCTGCACACATGGAGACACACAAACTAGAAAATACTGTATGTAAGTCTAACAATTCCCATATTCACTTTTCTTGCTACTTTTCTTGATACGATTGTAAATTAAATGTGTTTGGGTTGGAAACTGTTATTTGGAGAAAACAAGCAATTTAAAGATATAATTTTGGGCTCTGAGAAATTGTGTTTTCCCTTTTCTGTGATTTATGATACTTTCTAAACAGTAAATGACAGAAAAATAGTCTACACAATAATCGTTCATTAAAATAATGATTAGTTTCCTTTTTTTTTCCTTTTCTCTTTTACAAATTATGTCAAAACAAATGTGAGGATACAGAATAAAGGGATTATTGTTCCACTGAAGTCAACAAAAAGTAACACATCAATCAAGATCGAATAGACGGATCTATTCATGTCAGCACTAACATGGAGACATGTGAACACACACACACACACACACACGCACACGCCACGTGTACATCATATGGGGATGATGGTAGAGATGGGAGCGATTCCCAGTTCTTGGGAGGGTTGCATGTTTGCAGAATTGGTGGTGTGAGAGTAAAAAAAAAAAAAGTGACATTTTAGCAATACATCAATAAAATCTGTGTTTCATTATCTTGGATTTAGGCTAACCAAGGCATTAATTGCTTTTGCTTATTCAGGCTCTTTCGTATTATTTAGCACCAATGTCGATATTTCAGGCCTTTTCTGAAAAACTGTAGTTTCCTAATTGTAAAGGCAACTGACATGGATGGTGCAAATTTGTAAACGGCTAATTATGGTAACAATACAACCTTAAGTAATCAAATAAAAACATTGGGTTCAATAAAACAATAGTAGCATATAAAATACAATTCTGTCAGCGCGCACACACACGCTAAGTCAAAGCTGCGCAGATTGGATCACATGCGCTCTTCCTCCAATCAAAGGAGCGATCCGTTCCTGCAGTGAGTAACAATCATTTGGTCAACATCCTCCTCATATCAGACATTTATAGTGCAGATCTTCACACGCTGAGCTCCCTCTAAACAACCGCAACATTTCTCCTAAAACCATGTCTTCCTCTCCGGATTCTTCTCGCATGTAGTAGGAGGTGATGCATTTATCATATGCAAATTGGTGTTTCATTGCCCCGCCATGTGTTCAGTGGTTAACTCCACCTTAGGTGAATGGGACCTTAATGTAGGATGCTGCTACCATGGCAACAAGAAAGCCTATCATGGAAATGGGACTCTATGTCGGCCAGACATGCAAACAAATCAGGCCTGAGCTCTGTTATCTGGGTGGGAGATGGAAGGAGGGAAGTGCCGGGGACGAGATGAGGAGGAGAAGATATGGGCCAAGATGATGAGAGAGGAGATGAGACTGAAAGACAAGTCACAAGGGAAAGATAGATTTTATATAGACCAGACAGGACGGAGAGAAAGGCGGGGTTATGTGGGACAGTAGTGACATGATTATTTACATGTAGATGATTAAGTGTATACATGGAAAACCAATCAGCTTGTGCTGATTTAAAGGAGAGACCGATAGGAAAGGAAAGGATGTTATGAAGGAGACAGACGTTTTCACATAATAGCTGCACTGGAAATATCCGGCTCTGTTGGTCATCTGCCAAAGAGTGAATCAACCGATCCATTTAGATCCAATGCCTAATGGCCAGTGCCAACATTATTATATCATTATATGTTATTTTGAGAATTGGAGAAAATAAAAACTGCCTTGAAAACATTCAGCATGGAGATTTCTTTGAAGAAATTTTTGATAAAAAATAATAGAGATTGCTAACATCTAGATTGGGCTCCATTAGAGACCCTCACCAGTTTTAACCACTAACCTCCTTAAACGTGAGGCAAGATGCTAACTCGTATGTAATGATAATAAAAAGTGACCTTTCAAATTTGGCCAATGCATTTTATCTTTTAATACTCATGGCCCGACCAGGCTGTCAAACCAATTTATTTTTTACAAAGTTTTGGCCAACTAAGTGTGTTACCTCATTCTTATATAACTGGTGGCATTAAAATAGCATTACAAGATAGAAAAGTGAAAAGAAAAAAGATGGCATGTGGAAAATAAGTAGGAGTTTCTGGAAGTGCTTGACACGCAATGTGCTGCACTCTGACCGGTGTAGCTCTGAGGAGAGATGGGAGATAGACGGAGGACAGAGAGAGAAACGGAGAGGTGACTAACGGATGCTGCAGTTAGACAGATGAATATATGACTGGGTGGTTTCTGTGTTCAGCTGTTGACTCCGTATTGAAGGGTGAACACTAATACAGTAGCTCTGCCGGTGGGTCGGCAGAAGCAGCTTTTTCATTTTTGTCGTGACCGCCGGTCTTCCTGGCTAAAATGACCACGGTGGCTTGCAGATTTTTATCAGCTGTGGAGAGCTAGCGGGCAGTTAATTAAATAAACATTAGCTAACTGCATGACTTCATGTTGTCAGCTCATTCATTTTAAAACAAGAATCTGATAAAAAAAAAAAAGATAAGGGCATTATATGGAACTGATGCCTCCGTGCAGGATATTGTGCTAAAAGACTGAGGCTAAAGCCAGGACCAGCTTGTGCTTTGCACAAGAGATGAGCGCCTCGCAATCTTAAAGAAGGTTGTTTAATTATACTTATCGGTGTTCTGAAGACTCTTATAGCCATCTGGATGAATACATATTCCTTCTGCTGCACCATAAAGCACCTGTTTCCCAAAGTCTGCCACCTCTTCCTAATCCAAACAAAGATGGTAGTCGGAAATGACACATCTACCAGCTGAATTTGTGATCCAAAACATTTTATTATCAGCATATATAGATATATAGATGTTTCTTTCCAATATTTTATGTTTTCATACAAAATTACGCGGATTAATGTCATAAATAAATAGCTACCTGGATTAAGAAACACACAAGAAAGTGAATGTCGCTCACATTAGTACACCGTGCTGTTGTATGGAGTGTATCTGCAGAGAAGTGGACCACGTGACTGACTTTGTGTTTCCTCTTGCAGCAGACAGGAGAGTACGCCACAGATGACGAGGATGCGGGGACGACGGTGGCAGGCGAGGACAAGAGCATCGAGGTGTTTGACCTGCCAGAGTCGGAGGACATCTTGTCTCCCTCGGAGTTAGACGCCACTAAACTCTACCAGAAGTTCAGAGAGGTAAAGCAACTGATGGGAGCCAAGCACCTTTTTCTCTGTCGGTGCTTTGAAGAATACATTTCAATTAATAAATACATCCACACACCCGCTACCGTATTTTAGCCGCAGAAAAAGGGTAATTCAATAAAACAACAAAAGATACCGACACAATGGAGTCTAACAATAACCTTTCTTTACTCGGCAGAGTTACAGTAAATTCTTTTGTCAAGATCTAAGATCTGCTTACGCTCCCTAATTCCTAATCTGGATGATTAGAGGCGTGAATACAAAAGCTTTGTGAGACCAATGCTCATTACATCTCCAATTACCCATGTTTGGTTAAAACCCACCGATGAGGGGGAAAAAAGGCGTTAAATCTGTGAATAGCAATCCATTTTGTTGAACTTTTACTACCATCTCTATCAATGAACTCACCTTAAAAACGACAGGAATAAAATGGAAAATGAGTTCACTGGCTGTTAACTCATTTCTGCTTTTTGTTATTGCAGGGAGCTGCTTGTATCGATCGAACAGTCAGCACTGCTTTTGGCACCATAACACTTTAGACTTTCTGTAGACTGCCACAATAGCTGTATGACACGCTTAACAAATGGCTGCAGCTGCACTGCACGCACCGCAGGGGATATCAACTTAAACTATAATGCAATCCCTTGTCACAGGGTGTATATACTTGTTCTTTTTTCTCTATATTTTGACCTCTGTCTCCCAGAATGCAGTTTTAAAAGGGCTCTACCTCTTCCAACTCCTTCCTTTTCTTTCTGTAGTGCTTTTACACATTCAAGGAAAATGGAATCCAGGCAGGGAAATAAGCATAATAAATAAATACAAAGAAGATGCGATAGTGAAAATGCACTTGTAGTTCGACATACAACAACCTCTTTTAAAATATTATTCCCTACCACCAGGCTCATGTTCAATTTACTTTTTAATGATATTATGTTTTGAACACACACACACACACACACACACAGTAAATACCCCAGGAAACTCGGTCGAATCATCAGCAGATGTAAAATAAAAAGCAAGATGGCATTAACATAATCAGCATCAGGACACTGAATTTATTACGGTATTTATGATGTGCATAGATTTTTCAAGCGTTTGACCACATTTCAAATTTACATTTTGAAGTAATTTCATGAGGAGATGGAGTCATCTTAGGATGTCAAGATAACCTAAGAAACTAACAAACATGCCCTGCTGAGCTGTGAGGAAATCGTTCTGTTTGAATAGTGTAGCAATAACAAACACGACACTCAGTTTAAGCACCACGAAGCTCCAATTAAGTGTTGGAACGAGCAGTTGTTATTTAAAGGATAAGTTCAAATTCTCTCAAGTCCGTCTCAACAATCCTCACAATGCGTACTGTAAACTCATAGCTGTAATTATTCCTCCTGCTCACACTGGACATCAAAAGATGCTCTCCTAACATGCGTCCAATGGAATTAATGGGGGACTAAATCCACAGTCTTGCTTCTGTGCAAAAATACTTTCCAAAGTTTATATGAACTTAATGTGAGGCTTCAGCAATCTGAGTGAATTAAATGTGGGTATCCTCCAAAAGTTCTTGCCTCCAGTGTATGAATGTGTGACTTGTGATGTGAAAGCGCTTTGAGCATAAGACTAGAAAAGCGCGATATAACAGCAGTCCATTTACCCCTTTTCTCTATTTCTGCCTCACTTACTACATCTCTCATTTGCTCCCATTTCCACATCTCTTGTTCCATATCCACTTCTTTCTCTCCATCTCCTCTTCTCTTTTATCTCTGCTTTGTCATTATCGCTCTCCCTCTGCCTGCAAATGACTGCTCATCTCATATTCCGTGCATAACTCCTTTGCCGCTCTCCCTCCATTTCCAACTCCGGCCATCTAACTTGATACACCTCAGAAAATATGCAAGCCTTTTTGTATTAACATTTTATCAGTTTTTAACAGATTTAGGTATTTCACTGAAAAAATGACAGATTTTTTAATCTAATGCAATGCAAAACCTTTTTTTTTTTCTTTTTTCTTTTTTTTTTTAGTATCCAGCTATTTATCTATCTATCTCTTGCCTTTTCTTTCCTCTCCTCTGAGAGTGTGTGTCTGGGACGCTGTCAGGGGAGGACAGGGTCGGCTGCCTCCGTCCTTCAAACCGTATCGACAGCGGAGAGATCCTGCGCAGCCATGCACTTCATTATCTGACCGCCCTCTCTTTTCTCTCCTATCTCCTCTTTTCTCCGCCTCTGCTCCCGACAGCTCCAGATCAAACACACAGTGACCGAGGCCGAGATCCAGAAGCTCAAAAACAAGGTAAGAGACTAAAACTGTCAGTGTGTGGGCTCGTTGTGGGTGCTAACGACAGAAGTTTGTTGAGGTTCAAACAATTTGTAAATGAGATGTGGGACTAGTGTCAAGACAGCAGTGTGTGTGTGTGTGTGGGGGGGGGGGGGGGGGGGGTTTGGAGGGAAAGCTTAAGGTATCGATTTTCTTCTTTAGAAAAAGGAAGCAAATTATTTTACTAAAACAGTGGCTATTAGGGAATATTATAAAGCTGTAAGAGGCTGCAACAGCTGCAATTCTTTTTCTGTCATGTAAAAGCTCTGTGTGTGTTTATATGTGTGTATGTTTACCTCTATACACATCTGAAGTGTCTAATTGATATGCTCTGTCAAATGTTAATGACCTAATTTGGTTCATTCCCAAATTAATGTGCTGAGATTTGATATGATTAAATTAATCAGAAGTGGTGCCTTTTAAAAGCTTTTTTTTTTAATTTTTAAAATTTTTTTTTTTTTTTTAGGAGTAAGAGTAGATTCACTTTTACAGAGCAATAAATTGATGCAATTTGTGCATTGAATACAGATTTTGCTCTGAAAAGACTCTTTTATAAAGCATTTCTCTTTGACCAGCTTTGTGTGACATCATTCCCAGTTTGGAAAATCTGTGTTTGTTTTCGTCTCATCGCACGTTTCCATGTAGTTTCAGACTGTAAAAATACAACTAGTAATGCTTTGGTTTGTGGGACAAACTGTATACGATGGTCAAATATAAAAGCTTTTATTCCAAAACACAAAATCCTTTTTAAAAATAAGAAAACATCTAATATTCCTTACTCCGAATTAGTCAAATCTACTCTCCTATTAAAAGTTCCCATGTTGTAACTAAAGTTGTTTTTGTCCCCTTCCAGTTAACGTCAGTGGAGAGGGAGAAGCAGCGCTGGGAGAAGGAGAAGAGCCAGCTGAAGGCCAGCATCGAGGAGAACAAGGAGAGGATGCTGAAGCTGGAGAGTTACTGGATCGAAGCGCAGACACTCTGCCACACGGTCAACGAACACCTGAAGGAGGCGCAGACACAGTACCAAACTCTGGAGAAGAAGTACAACAAGGCCAAGAAACTCATCAAAGACTTCCAGCAGAAGTGAGTGCACCTGGGCTAAACTGGTCATTCTTATCTGGGATTGAGGGACAAGGGAGGAATATTTTCTGAATATGGAAGATTGTAACAAGACTTTCTGATGTCAAGAAATCCCAGTTAGATGAGGTGTTTAGCCACAATTTGACCACAATTAAGGTGCATTTTTGCTGTTGGTTCAGATTGAAAATGTATTATTATCTACAGTACTATGCATGTAAGGGAACAACAGAGGTGGGAGCAGAACCCAAAGTGTCTATCACTAATCCGGTATTCTCTAGTTGAGGTAATTTGTCTGAAATGGATTTCAGATTAATTTCAGACTTCCCCTGCTGGGAGATGGACCTCAGAAAGTCCACATATTTCCAATTATTCTGATGTCCTCAGCGTACCGGCTCCAGATTTTTGTGTTTGTGGGGCAGCCTGTATTTCTGTTTGGGCAAAATTGAAACGTTTTCTACACGTAGTGCCTCTAATCTAAAACAGTCTTTCTCAAAGAGTGGTCCGCGGACCACTGGTGGTCCGTGAGTGACACCTAGTGGTCCGTGAGTATATTGGTAAAATGTCACATTTTACATTAATATAATATAAGTTTAAAAATTACTATTATAGAGTGTAGCATAGCTACGTAGCTACGTGGGTTCGTTTTACGATCTTACGTCATAAATGATCTGCGCGGTCAATCTGAGTCAACTGACGAGACGGATCGATGGCTCAACACCGGGTCAGGTGAAAGAAAATTAAATGAAACATCTGATGCGACAGTCAAGATGCATCGTCCTGATGCAGGTGGTTCAGCAGCTGCAGGTGGTTCTGCTGCAGCCACAACAAGTCATTTTGTGTGCGTATGAGAACCCCTGGTGTAAAAAGCTTGGCTGTAAAAAAAAAAAAAAAAAAAAACGTAATAAGCTTGGATGTCAAATTTTCATGGAAAAAGAAATGTATTTAAAAAAATACTTAATTTTCTTTAAAAAATCTTGGATGTCAAAATACTTAGTTTTCACGGAAAAAAGATTTAAGTAAAAAAAAAATACTTAATTTTCATGAAAAAGCTTGAATGTGGAAAAAAACGAAATTTTCATGGGAAAAAAATTATTTAAAAAAAAAACGAAATTTTCATAAAAAAAAGCTTGTATGTGGAAAAAAACCGAAATTTTCTTGAAAAAAGCTTGGATGTCAAAATACTTAATTTTCACGGGAAAAGCTTTAAGTAAAAAAAAAAAACTTAATTTCGATGAAAAAGCTTGAATGTGAAAAAATACTAAATTATTTCATGAAAAAAGCTTGGATGTCAAAATACTTAATTTTCATGGAAAATAATTTATTTTAAAAAAAAAAACTTATTTTTCCTGAAAAAAAGCTTGGATGTCAAAAGAAACTCAATTTTCTTCAACAAAGCTTGTATGAGAAAAAAACACAAAATGTCTTAATGAAAAAAGCTTGGATGTGAAAAAATAATTCATGAAATATTTTCATGAAAAAAGCTTGGATGTGAAAAAAACCTTAATTTTCATAAGTAAGTTGCGGCTCTGTTCGCTCGGACATCAACTCAGTAAAAATGTAGTCTGCGTTTCATATGATGTGGAAAATCTATCAGCATTTACCGTTTAGTTCACATACAGTATGAATGAAATGCTTGTAGAATCCGTAATGTGTGAACGAGCGATGTAGAGAAGGTCACATAAAGTTCAATATTAACCATTCATTTGTAATATACTGTTGGAGTGGTAAGCAGGCCTGTTGTTTTTGGATATTTGGGGAGTTAGGTGGTTTGTGAGTGTTTTTTTTATTGGTTAAGTGGTGTTTGGTCTGAAAAAGTTTGAGAACCCCTGATCTAAAGTAATAGGTTAGTAAAATGTCTTAATGAGAGGAACTAAATCCAGGGCAGGACGGAGCTAAAGCTTCTTAACTTAAAGTCCACTCACAAGTTGTTTCCAGAGCTTTCAATCATATCTCAAGTTCTTTATCAGTGGATGGAGTTTGCTCGTCTCATTTCTCACGGAGATAGCTCAGCTGTAGTATGGAACTTTGATCATGTGATACCAGGTGGTCATATATATATATATATGTATAGGGAGGGGGAGGAAATCATAAAGCATGTTACTGTTCAGAGATGTTCTTCCTCCTTGATCTCCTCTTTACCCGGTTTACATTTTGATCCCAGAGAGCTTTTCCTGAACTGACAGTTGATACTTCTTTAGTCTGTCTTCTTTTGAGCGTTCCAGTTCAGACCAGACCACTCTGTTGCTTTGGCTTTCATAGTTTAATGTAGTACAATGCAGTCAGTCTTCTTTCTTACTCACTTCTTGTTTAAGTCCCAGGAAAGCGGAAGTTAGAGTATCGTTAGCTTCTGTACCGTGACATATTCCCCAGTTTATTTGACGGCTAACAAGTAAGATAAGATAAGACAGAACTTTATTTATCCCGAGGGAAATTGTTGTGCCACAGTTGCAATACACAGTAGGAGACAGTATCAGATTCTAAAATTTACTAAAATATACAAATAGTGCAAAATGCTTTATAGAAATATATATATATATGTGTATGTGTAGAAACATTTAAAAAAAATAAGATGAGTTGAGATGGGGTAAGTTGCAATATTCAACAAGATGAGGTAAGGTGCAGTATTTGGCAAAGTTTGGCAAAATAACAACATAGAATAAAAACTAAGTATGAAGAGGGAAGTAAGCTACATATGAACCTAAATATAAAGAATGAAGAATATGAAGATGATCAAGAGAGGTGAAGTGATGATGAAGTGGCTTACAATGTAGCGCGACACACCTCCCTCCACACACACCTCCCTCCACACACACCTCCCTCCACACACACTTCCCTTGTCACTAAAAATTGCAGATTGATTGATGGAAAGACGTCATGATATTATTGGTTTGAATTCGGTTGGTACTAGCTTAGGTGAGCTCATGTCATATTGTTTTACAGGAAGAAAAGATAATTGGATTTTGATATTAAAATATAAAGAAATCTTTTTTTTTTTTTTTTTTCTTGGCGTATTGTCAACTCTGTCTTGTTGACTTGCTGAGAGAGGCACTTAACAGCTTGAAATGAAACGATAGCTATAATAACTCCTTTACTTCTTAAAAGGAGATCATTACATCAATCCTGCCATTAAACACAGGCTTTAATAAATCATTTTAGATGATATCCTTCATTATTCCTCTTCACAGCTTCTCTTGCTTCATTGAGCAGAAACGAGAATATCTACTGTGTTTCCAGTTGTGAAGCAGAGCAGCTCTTTTTATAGCCAAAGTCTTGTCCCATTTCAACAGTGAGAGCCGAGTCTCCGATTCTCATGCAGCGCAGCTTCCTGCTTTTCAATGCGTTGATCTCTTTGCTCAGTCCCATCACAACCTCTCCAGCTCAGCTCCAGTCTGACGGCCTCTAATTGGCTCTGGCCCTGCAGGCCAACTGGAAGTTAACTAATGAAACACACTCTCCATGCTGATCTGTAGCAGAGGACTGAGCTGCAGAGGAGAGACCAAGCTCTCAGGCCAAAAGGAAAACCAGAAAACCAGGCATAAGGAAACGGCTGAATTTAGTATTCTCTATGGAAATGTATGTGTTTTTTTTGTTGTCGTTGTAGATATCTGCACACACACACATGTATTTATCTTGTTTCCTGTGTGTTAGCACACGCCTACTCACCACATTACGATCTCCCCTCCCTCTTGTCTCTCCAGAGAGGTGGAGTTCATCCAGAAGGAAGATGCAGAGAGGAGGCGGCTGGAAGATGCTGAGAAAGCTCACCTGGCTGAGATCCAGGGACTGCAAGTCAGGGTAAACCAGATCTGCTTGTCTATCCTTCACCTCCATCTTTCCCTGCAAGCCTCTCTGTGTTCTACTTGTTCTGTCTGTGTGTGCAAAATGCTGCACATTGGCATCCAAAGAACACAGAAATCCCTGAAGTGGAAATAAACTAATGATCGCCGCAGTTCTTCTCTGTGCTTAATGATCAAGATTGTTAGGTTTTGCTCATAAAAAAAATATATATATTTATGCTGTACTTTTTCTTTTTATAGCAAAGGCTGTGAATGTGTAACGGAAATTCAATCCAAATCCAGGAATCAACATAATGAGAAAGATCAGCAGCAGCACTCCATCACGTCCGCTTTCTCTTTACAAGACTTTTACCACATAAAATAGGTTTTCTCCTCCTCGGACATTGACAGCGGCTGCACTTGGTGCCCAGGGGCCTGTGGTTGTTTCCATTGACAAACTCTGTATTGATTTTCTGCTTTCCTAGTCTTAAAACATGACAGTTGTGTTGTTTTCTGCTCAAGTCTCAGGCCATGCCCCGCAGTTGAATTGGCAGTCAACCCAACTGTCCCCTGCTATTATTCTGCACAGTGAGCACTCATTCTCCCACTGCACTGCATTGCAAAGGGTGAATGGTGAAGTGTGGCACAAGCAAGATTGGTGGATTAAACAGTATAATCTGGAATTTAAGGCAACGGTGAGACAGGAGGGTTATGCTTTATTAACCGAACTGGTACAGTACTTCACTTGTGCACCAAGCCGACACCTGTAAGACACCAAAGTATTTTCAAAGCGGAATCAAAAAATGAATGATGTGCTCCTCGTCATGTAGGCCTATTTATGTCTACGCTTTAAAAGCAGCTGTTTTTACAGGTAAATGCCTACGGCTGAATAACGTTGATAGCTTCCTCTCCCTCCACAGATTGCAACATTAGAGTCCGAGCTAATGCAGCTGATGAAGCAGAACGGCATCCAGGTTAACAACAACAACAGCAACAGTGCTGAGAGGCTCAGCGCTCAGCATCACAGCCCCAAAAGGGCTGCAGCAACAGCCAGAGGTGTGTTTTTAACGGGATCGCCGCTCTCTGCTACGGTCATTATTATGATATTGATTTAAAAAAAAAAAATACTTCAACATGTTGGGAAATATTCACTTTCTTGCTGAGAGTTAGGTGAGGAGATCGATACCACGCTCATGTCTGTCATTAAACAAATTAAACATCAACGTTAATTATTGAGCTGTAGAGGTGCTGGTAGCTGGATTTTTCTCCTAACATATCGACGAAGTTCAGCTCGCAGTTTCCCGCTGCTCCGAGTCTTTGTGCTAAGCTTAAGTTACCAGTCTCCTGGCTCTGGTTTCCTATTGAACGGACAAACATCACAGAAGTATCGATTTTTCTATATAACTCGGCAAGAAAGCAAATAAGTGTGTGGCACAAAATGCAGAACTATTAATATAATAAGTGCAGTAACAGGTCAAATAGCAGAGTAGGAAATGACATCTGCATCTTCTTATATGTGTGATATACAATGTTAAATACGCTTTCAAAGTTTCCCAACTGCATTTCTTGTTACAAAAAAGAATCAACTAAGAACCAAGATTTGTTTTTTTGTCCCCAAAATGACCCATGATGCAACAGCAAGGTGTTTACCTTTTTTTTTTTTTTTTTTTTTTTTGCCCCTGCTGTTTATTGACTCATGTTGTCCTGTAAAGGACATTGAAAAAATTGGAGTCTCTTGTGGCTAAGACACAATACACACACAGTGATGCCTGAATTTCCTCCGCACGCATCCTCACTTCCTCTACTGCCTTGACCTTCACCACTGACTCACTTTGGACCTCTGCAAACAAAAACAAACTTATAATCCCTTTTGAGCACAGCATCTGCTTTTGTTCTCCTCCAGTCTTTTAAGCTCCGCTGGCTTTATTTCAGTGGCTGCATCCGTCAGAACGGAGTGTGCACAGACGAGAGTTATATCTGATACTGTACAGTGCAGGCGGGATAAAAGAGTGATTGGATCTGCACTGATCCGAGTGATGCAGCCTATTATGCAATATTAAAAAGGGGGAATTGAGGGAGACGGCTGGAACAGGATATAAAGGAGAGAGAGAACACGTGGGAGGAGAAGACAGAAGCTGCTGAAATGATCGTTTAAATTGAAATGATTTCAGTTTTTGCCTCCTCTGACAGCGTCTCCCTGTGCACTCAGGGAATGAGCAGAACAATGATAATTGCCTGCCTAATTAATGGTGTTACTTGGTGGGAAGACTTAATGTTTTTTTACTGCGTCAATGTTTTAAAAAAAAAAATAAATAAAAAACGTATTCAATGGGGCTGTCAACACAGGGGCCAGGCCAAATGAAGTGCCTCTTAATAAGTATAAAACAAAGGACAAACATGCACGTAATTGATGGACGAGTGCCTTTGGTGAACAAATGGACGAGACAGTGTGTTCTTTTTTACCTTGTCACGCTAAATCACAGTCGATATTACTCGTCTCTTTTCTTTGTGCATGTGTGTGACTCTAGACCTGAGGGAGGAGAAGAAGAAGAGCTACAGAGGAGTCGCCCGAGACAGCATCAGCTCCGCAGAGGGAGAGGTTTGTATCAAAACGCACCTGCACACTTTTCTTTATTCTAGTGACCAGCAGATCTCTTATTTAACTAACACCTGTTGAAATATCAACCAGTGTGTGTTTTCATTTTCTTTTTTTTTTTGCACATTATCCTCATTAGATGATTCCTACATTTAATACGTCTGTAATTTCACCACAGGGTGTTTTGCGTGCGTGTGTGTGTGTGTCTGTGTCTGTGTCTGTGTGTGTGTGTGTGTGTTCATCAGCATATTTGTGTGTCTTTAACCCCTGTCCATTCTGCTTTATTCCTTTAATGGATTAATTGCTGGGTGTTGCTCTGCGGCACTAATGGAGTCTGTGGCGCTGTCACAACTTATCGGCTCCCCCAGTGTGATTATAACAGCCACAGTCTTTCTCTGGATGAAAGGCTCTCGTCTGGCTAACACTGTCACTTAACTCAGCTAGAGCAGGAATGAGTTCAGATTGGATGAACAACTTCAGATCAGAATTGGCAGGAACTGAGAAAGCAGGCGGTGTGGGGCTTCCTGGGGGAAAGAGGCTGAGGAATTAGAAATAGTGAAAGTATGTCAAGTGACTTCTTTCAGATTAGTCTGCAGCGCTGGCTGTTCAGATCACTTTTCCTTTGATTGCACTTTATTCTTCCTTTTTTTTCGTCACTTCTGAGCCTTTGCGTTCCTCTTGTTCAAATGAATTTCTCTTCCATTTGCAATTCTTTCTCTTCGCACTTCCTCGCTCTCTCTCATCTTCTGACCTCATCTCACACCTCACATTCCCCTCTTCCTTCTCCCCTATTTACTTCATCTTTCTCTCTCTCTTTGGCCCTTCACGTCGGTCTTCAGGTGTCAGAGGGACACGGCAGTCCAGCCCACAGTCGATCTGGTTCGATTCGCAGTGTGGCCTCTTGTGATGGAGCAGCTGCGGTCCTCAGGGTCCCTGGCAGCGCAGAGAGCTCCCCCAGACGAACATTGCACCCGCAGTCCACCGCAGGTTAGTACTCCTGCACCCTCACTACATCCCATAATGAAGGATCGAATGGTCACCAAACCCTCTGTAACTATATATACTCATCACTTGAAGTAGGCGTGATCTCAGTGTGGGGTGTTTGTGATCGCAGGTTCTCAGTCTCCGGCGAAGTCGAGTCCCTCTCACTGCGTGGAGGAACAGCAACAAGCAACGGATCCTGGGTGAGAGCACAAATAGTGGAAAGCCATGTTTTCGTCACATACCAACTAACTTATTTAGTAGGAAAAAGCTGATTCCTTTTTTTTTTTTTTCTTTCGATAAAGCATTTCTAAACAACTATACAAGTTTTTTTTTTCTCTACATATTTTTAGTAAAATAATATCTGGATTTGGAATGTGATCAATTATCTTTTATTGGATTCATATGATGAGAGTGTTACCACTGATGACGTAATAAAACAAAGAAAAAGATAAATGACAAATCACAATTTAGTGTTAAACAGAATACAGACAGTAAGTATTTAGTGTGCAACTGTACAGCTTTCCCTAAATGTCATTAGAAATGAAATTTCACATAGTACAGGAAATATTTGTAATGGAAAAAAATACTTTTTCTCTAATAGTGAAAGAAGATGAGTTTAAGAGAGAAAGGGAAAAATGGATTAGATTTTAAAATAAAGACATCTGTGTAATGTTATTGACAATAATCTAAATAATTGTCAATACAGATTTTAATAAGCAAATAGCACTGTCTACTGCATTACTAGTTTAAACTATCTTCCTCTTTACAGTTGTAAATTTCAATGTTATGTTTTTGTTTTACTTGTGTATGTGTAAAGGTAATAGAGAAATTCATACATGATATTCGTAGCTCAGTTTATTATCAAGTCAAAAGTAAAAAAAAAAAGCTCATAAAAGATTCTCTGTAATTCCGTTTCAACCTGAATCTGTGCACATCTCTTAATCAAACTCCATTTTCTCACTCCACCTTTGTTCGGTGCAGGTCCTCCCTCAGGAACACTAAAGTGCAGGACAAAGGACCAGGAAACAGGTGAATATTAACTGCATCAGAGTTCAGTGATATTTTCCTGCTGGTTCTCTGGCATTAACTGATGAGTAACACATTGTGGGACAGCAGAACATCTGGAGGCTTTTAGTTACACATTCACATTTACATTTGTCATTTAGCAGACGCTCTTATCCAGAGAGATTTACAGTGAACTATCTACAGGGACAGTCTCCTGGAGCAACTCGGGGTTAAGTGCCTTGCTCAGGGGTGGTGAACCACTAGACCACCACCACCACCACCCAGAAACTGTTTGTGAAGGTGTGGGACAGTAATCGTTACCACTGACCTTTATCTCTCTCTCTGTCTCTCTCTCTGTCTCTCTCTCTCTCTCTCTCTCTCTCTCTCTCTCTCTCTCTGTCTCTCTCTCTCTCTCTCTCTCAGCTCAGAGCCGTCAGCAGAGGACAGTCCAGAGAAACTCAAGGCCAAGGTACATGAGGTTTGGTGACTGCACATTGGGCAAATATTGATTTACTTTACAGTGAGGACATTAAAAGACACTTTGTTTTGCCATCTGTAATGTAATTATAAATCTTTATAAAGCTTTGATGTTATGTGTTATTTGTGTTGAACAGACCTCCCTTTCATGGCCCCACTTCTTCTCCTATTCATATTACTTGGTATTGTATTATTTTGTGTTTTGCTCAATTATACCTCAATCCATTGAAATGGAAATAAATTGGTACTTTAACAGGTAATGAGGGTTAAATTAGTAATAAAGGGAATTATTGTACAGCAAAAGTGCGTAATTGCATTATTAATTGAAAGAAAATCAATTAGTATTCCTACATAATCCTAAATATCGCTTATAATCTTAACTATGATTTCCACAACACTGTAAAAAATGTCCATTTTAGCAATATTATGATCTGTTTTCAAGTATTAAATTAAATTAAATTAAAATCTCTTCTCAAGTGTTCCCTGTGCAAATCAGTTTGTTTCATAATACCTCTTTAATCAGTTCAATGTCATACTGATAGAATAGGATTAACGTTGTTAACGTGGGCATTCGTTGCAGTGTAGGAACTTGCATGAAAACGGTTTCTAATCCTGTGTAATATCACATGCGGTTACCCCAGGATTAAGAGGGAGATTATTTTTGATTCTTCACCAACCCAATCCTTTTCTCTCTCCAAGGACATGCTATCAGCTTGAGATGAATAAATCTATGCAGGACGTATTCACATTAGTAGTTATGTGGAGCTTATAAGTGAGTATTCAGCTTAGAGAGCTGAAAGTCTGAACCTGTAGGATTTGTTTAGCTTTTACCTCAGACGGTACTGAGATTCACAGAACTCCTCAAAGTATATAACTCAATGTAACACAAAGCGCTACACTTTAATCTCAAAATCTTATATAAATGTAAATCTTAAACTTTGACTCAAAGACATATTTAGTGTCATATATTATATTACATATATTAGAGTGTCAAAGACAGAGGAAGGGCATTACTGTCTATTCCAGGAGGAGAAAAGGAGGCCTAACACTTTCTCTGTAAAACTAACTATCGCTCTATTTTTAAGTGTTACCTTTCCTCCTCCTGATAGTCCGTATTTCTCTGCAGCATCTTGTCTCTGTACGTTTGAGCACGGATCTTAATACTGCACTGTAATTCCATAAATGTCCACACTCACAAGGACGCCGACAGAGAGACGGAGACTTTTTAAATTGGGTAGCATCCAGCTACATCATTTCCAATCCCATTCACAGTGTGTGCTCTAATGGAATATCTTAAAAATGAGGGATGTGCACAACCCTGACGTCTCGCAGTCTTTCAAACAGCTTAAAGATTTTAGTCTAATGTACTTTTTATTGATTTTATAATTTATTGATTGTCAAATATTAGGAAGAAACACATCAATCATTCTGGTGCTCAGAGGAAAAGGCTTCATTCTCCTGATTCCCTCCTCTTCCACTCTCTTTGTTTAAGCAATAGAAATAGAGAAGCACTCTAATCAACTCAATTCAGCCTCAGAGCCAGTTCTCTCTCACCACCAGTCTTATAAGTGTGTTGTTGATTTCTCAGGGACCCGCTCTGAACGATGATGTGAGTGCCAGCAGCAGCAGCTCGGTGGAGATCAGCGGCCTGCTGAGTGAAGCCAAGATGTCGGGACGCTCGCACACACTGGCGCTCTCCTCGGATGAGGTGCACATACTCACTTAAAATGTTTCCTTCTTTAATGGAAGTTGAGCAAGGTGTTGATGAAATGCTTTATCAAAACGTTTTTTTTTGTCATTTTTTTTTTAAACGTGAGATTGATTTCACCACATCAAAGGTACAGCCCCCTGAATATAAGCTTATAAAATGAACAAGAAACGCTTTTAAATACCTTGTCAGTTCAAAGGTGCGCAAAATGCTCTAAAGCCATTTACATGACATAAAAAAAAAACTTTGATCAGAATCTGAGTTTTTGATTCACAATAGGGAAAGGTGTCACAATACACCGGTACTAGCAATAACCTTGATATTTAAAAAATGAAATATTGATATCATGTTAATAATATACACATGATACTATTGTGTTGGCAGACATTAGGCCTTGGGGATTTTTTGTTTATTAGTTCTTCTGGTTTCCTTTTCACTATAATTAGTTTTTGTACGCTTTTGTACAGTTATGGTTACAGACTCTCTCTCCACCTCCCTCCACTTGTGTTTTGAGTGTAATTAATTTGCCAAAAAAAGAGACAAAATGAACAATAAACAATAATTAACATAGTTCTAGATGAATTTGACTGATAGCATTATTTTATTTTTTTCTAAATCTCTATGGATATCCCGATGATATTTTTTTATCGTGAATTCTTTTTGCCATGATAAACTTGTAGTGAAAATCCGATATTGTGACAGCCCTAATTTACAACATGAAACCAATGTACTATTAGACCCCGGCTTTGTAAAAATGTAGGTGTCTGTCAGTTTATTTGTTTCAAAATTGAAACAACATCTAAAACACAAAACTAGGATTTGCCTTTTCAATTGTGTTGCTGTCCCGTTTTATTATTTTAATGGATTTAAAGACAGAAAAAAACATTATCCCAAAGAGAGAAGACGCTTGTCTCATATTCCTCTGGCTGAAAATCAATGCACCAATTTAGCCTCATTGTATTCAAATGTTGCTCTAGGCTGCTGTAGTGTAAGCCACATTTTTTCTCCCCTGTTAACAACCCAGTCATCTTCTGTTGTTTTCAATGCTGCCACATTCAGAGTCTGGATATGATAGATGACGAGGTGAGACCCGTGTTTTACTGCATGCTTGTCTTTACGTGTCTGTTGAGCATAAGTATAAATTGTCCGTGTTTCATTCCCACACATCATTCATGGTGAAGAATGGTTTTCCCACAGAGTAATATGTGTTGCTACAGAATTTAGTTGTCATTTGGGAAATCCATGAATGTGTCGTTGATTTCATCTGAACTTCTTCTGTAGAAGATTCATTCTTAGTTTATGGTTAAATCCTACATGTTAGAAGTTGGAAAGTGTTGCATCTTATCTGCTTTATTCTCTCTGTCCCCGTCTGTCTCTCTCCATGTTCAGATCCTAGACGAGGGACAGTTTTCGAAGCAGTGTCAGTGGCAGAACAGCAGCATCCCAGAGTGGACCTCCCAGCAAGTGGCCCGCTGGCTCATGGGCTTCAACTTAGAACACCACATCCCAGAATTCACTGCCAAAAATATAGATGGAGAACAGCTGCTGCAGCTGGAGAGTCCTGAGCTCAAGGTAAGTTAAAGGATTTCATACATACACATATATATATCGATATATCGGTACACATGTCAGCCAATAAGTACAAGTGTACAAATTGCAGTATAGCAATACCAAACATATGCTCGGGGGAGTTCAGAATCAGTGCTGCCATTACATAGTTTGTCCAAGAGAGAGCAATGACATTTTTATTGTTCAACTGTGAAATGCTCAAACAAATTAACTGGCGTGCTCAACTCAAATGAATTTAGAGTATAATGGCATCATTTAGTTGTCCGCACTCACAAATAAGTATGTAACGCTTTTAATGATGACGTTTCAGCCCTAGACTTTCCTAAGGGTTTCTGAGACATTTCTGGGTGTGACCGCTCTTTAACAATAGCCCGATATATTGTTAACGCATTTTTTTAAACTCTCCAAAATCAATATTGATATCGGCCTCAAAAATCCAGTTTACCTCGTGCAATTAATATAAGCATACATATGTACATAGGTAAGCCAAAGGGAGAAAGGTGCTTATGCGCATTTATTTGTTTCAGGCCCTTGGAGTTACTTCTTCCCAGGACCGTGCCCTGATCAAGAAAAAGATTAAAGACCTTAAACTTCTGATGGAGAAGGCCAAGAGGAACCGAGAGAAAGTGGAGAAACAGCGCGAGAAGCTACGGAAGAGGGAGCTGGAGGAGCAGCAGAGAGAGGCGCGCAAAGAAAGCGCGGCGGAGTGAAGTGAATTGTTAGATCCCCTTCCGCTTTACTGTAGCACCACACCGCGTAGCATCTCGAGGAACAGGAACGTCAGTAGGCCCCACAAAATGAACCCTGAGGGACACCTGCTCAGTAGTTCAGTAGTTCTCAGTGGTGGAGCTACATGCCCAACTGTCAGAGATTGTTGAGTGACTTTTCCACCAAGCAAATCAAACCAAAATGAGCAGTTGGATAACGGGATCCTGCCCCGTTCATTTGCCTCATTTTACACCCATCCTGTGTTTTTTTAGCCATTTAAGAGTTTACTCAGTTCTATTTATTTTGCTGTTAATGACTGTAAATTAGGTTTATTTATTCATATGTAGAGTAAATCTGTGAAGTAAATCTCATCCTCATTCCGCGTCATCTTCAGAGCTGTCTGCATTATCCATTACAGCATCCGTAGACATGAAGACATGTACATGTACAGTGATAAATACAGATACAAATATGTCTGATGTGCCATTTTGATAGACTTATCTATACCCTGTTCATATTCAATGAAATCGCTCTATTGCTTTGCCGAAGCACATACAGGTCAGGCCTGTGTGGTGGAATATATGATGCAGTACTCATCTCCCACCACCGGGTCTCCCCATGCTGCTTACTTTCACTACTGAAGTTGGCAACACTGGAACTTTCAAATAGGAACTGAAGCGGGAACCAAGTTTCATTGGGAGAAACAAACTCTCTCAGTACTTGCAAGAACACTGGAAGTGCAAACACTGTAAACTTAACCTCTGCACTGGCTTGTCCAATGCTGCTTACAGTATACATGTACCATATGAAGCAGTTCGCGAAGTATGAATAATGAAAAAAAGGACATACTCTAACTCATTGAACTGGTTCTAAAGGAGACTTCAGGTACAATGTAATGATGGAATTTGTAACTTACCAAACCTGTACCACAAAAACAACAACAAAAAAAAATGTTAAAATGAAATTACCTGCTTATATGCATAACGTTGCTTTGACACCGCTTGTAACCTGCTTTTGACCTCTTTTTATATTCTCTCTCAATAACAAAGTGATACCCCGCCGCTGCCTTTAGAAATTCTAGAGTAGTAGAATTTTTCTGAACTCTATCCGCTTCTGTGTGGGTGTCGAAACACATACAGTAGACTAAACATTTCTAAAAAAAAAAACAAAAAAACAATGTCTTTCATAAAAAAAATGACAGGTCAAAGTTCACCATGCAAATTACTTTGGAATATTCTGATTAATATTAAGGAATGCTGCCATATAGACGAGTCATCTCTGTGATGGAGGACAGATATAATCGCGCCTGATTCTACTGATGTTACTCTTGAAATTGCACCTAATCGATGCAATATAGTTTTAATTTTCCTATAAAACTGGTTCAGTAAGACTTAAAACATTTTTGATTTAGTCGTTAGACAAAACGTATATACCTTTTGAAATTATTTTGACATATGTACTTTATGCAATTCTTGTTTTAGGATTATGACGCTCACCGAGAGACATGCTCCCTGTGTTACTTCTTTAGCATTCCCGAGAATCATTCCGTAGGTTTACAGTAAATATAGAAACACCAGTGTCACCGTGATCGAAACAAAGGCAGCTTTGGTTATGATTCCCTGCCTGGTCTACTGTTAACAGGTTAAAACAAGAAGAATAGTCTGAGTTACAGATACCTCCATGCAATGCCACAGTAATACAGGTATTACTGATCTGTTAATGTTATAATTTATTTATTTCTGTATTTAATGAAGCAACTGACTTACTGTTTATGATAACTTATACAAAAATAAGAGTACTATTAACACCTAACAATGATTTATCCAGAATTGTATAATTACGTCCTATTGCCAACATATAAGTAAACCTACTTATTAAAAGTGATTTTAGATTGAAATGGTCATCAAATGAAGGATTTAAAGTATGGAAATGCAAAGCGAGAAGAAAAATTCAGTAATGCTCCCCCATCGTGCTTGTGGTTCTCCTCTAATACAACCATAGTGCTGCTCCAGTGCAACTCCAATAAACTGCTCATGATGTATTCTTATGGGATATTTTGTAACACTTGAACCTTTCTGTGAATACCCCACCCCCACTCCCCCACCCCACCCCACCCCTGTCAAGTCAGTCCGCCGACTGCACTCTTTTGACTCTTTTTGTATGTATAGTAAAAACACTGAGAGCAATACGCTGTACGAATCCTAAAGCCTTGTTTTCTATCGTGGAAGTATGTTTGTCTGGGGGCTGAGGAGGCTTAAAGGTCACACCTGAGGCCGAAATGTGAATTTGGATCTTTTTTCTATGTGCTTGACTGAGCTTGCCTAGGCATGATGAAACCACCGTATGGATGAGACCCTGGTGCTCCTGGCAGGCGTTTGAGTCGTGTCCGGAAGGGTTTGTCTTTCATGTACGTAGAGAGCAAAAGATAATCACCACAAACTGCTAGCCATTGCTTTCACTCTTTTAAAAAGCTGTGCTTGTTCTCCTCCTCCTCCTCCTCCTCCTCCTCCTCCGTTTTTGTCATTACCTTGCTCTCTTTTTCGCATTCTGAAAAGTTTGAAAGGGCAGCTACCTGTCACACTGAATAAAATGTGCAGTCACTGTCCAGTCTGCTTTCGTTTCTTCTTTTTTCACCGTTTGTCTGACTTCGTCCATATAGTTTTAGTGGTCATTTGCTAGCTAGAGACAGAAATGTGTGTCCCATGCAGCAAAACTGTGCAAAATTCATGTTGGGACTGTTTTGGATTGTTCCTTTTTTCATTCTTCTCCATCTTGAATTTCTTAAAATAGTCATATTAAGATATAATGGAAGAGAACAAGCTGATTTCTCTCGGAAACCTTTGCCATCCCCATGCCTGTTATTTTTTAGCATGTGACCATTCACTGTCTGATGCCTTCAGACCAGCAGGTCTGGAGTCAGATGCAGCTCTCCAGTCCCTCCCTCTCGTTTCTATTTATATTCAGTCTAATTTCACTCCAGGGCTATTTTTTCTCTCGGACAACTCCCTCCTGTCACTTGTTGCCCCTCTATATTTCTGTCTTCCTCCTACATACACCTCCCATGTTTGACGGTTGGGCTTATGGAGGCCTTGCCGTGTGGGTATGATTGACACCTTCATTATCACCATTTGCGCGTTTATTTCCAATCTCCTCCATGCTGTGTGGAGAACATTAGTGTCCGAGCCGGCCGGTTTGTCAGTGCCCAACGAGGAGCGAGGCCCTTCTTCTAGGCAACTCATGGAGGAGTTGAGTCCCAGGCAACTGGCTGTCAAACAGCTGAAGCGACAGTTCCTGGACGCTCTGCTGGCCAATGATGCCCAGGAGGTCATGCAGATTCTACACACCGGGAAACTAGATATTGACACG
Organism: Bovichtus variegatus; assembly: GCA_943593645.1. NCBI lineage: Eukaryota > Metazoa > Chordata > Actinopteri > Perciformes > Bovichtidae > Bovichtus > Bovichtus variegatus. The sequence continues at coordinate 8,251,623 of CALSCE010010855.1, read as the reverse complement.
GTGCTGGAGGTGGATGACCCCAGCATGATGCTGGCCTCATACAAGCAAGGTACGGAGGACGTAGGATGAGATTGCTCAGTATTGCACAAGCAGCAATACAATGAATTGTGATGCACTTTATGTAATGTTTGCTATACTATATCAAGCGTTAAGGCCCAGAAATATGAGTTATCGTGTGAGTATCAGGAGAAAAGATTATGCAGCTAGATTATATTTTTTCACAAAGTATTGATCAAGGAAAATAGATTTTAAACACTTCCTGAATATCATAGTCAGGAGATTAGTTCTGTAGTTTATCCACTAGGTGTTGCTAAATCCCTATGGATCCTTAAGCCGGATATGACCACACTGTCGGTGAATTACAATAACATTCATACTCAGGCTACTGGGGATTAAACATGGAAATATAAGAGCAAAGGCCTTATGAGATATAAATGTACTGTGAGTCAAAAATGATACAAGCACATTTGACCTTTAGTTAGTCATTGAACTTTTTCAATGACTAACTATGCAACAATCAAAGTTAAAGTTTGTAGAAAGAAAAACGAGCCAAAAGGGCTTTTATTTTGTATGGGTCACCGAGGGGCCAGTGTTTGGGCTTTCAACAGGAAGTAAGATGTAGATGGGAAATAAGATAGTTATTCTGCTCTCGTGGTTATAAATGTGTCATTCTGATCAGAAGTAAGTCAACTTTATTATATTTGATTTCATGAGCACCTTTGAAAGCCAGAATTATACTGTGATGGAAGATAAGTAACTCACTAATGAACATTTACTCAAGGTCTGTACTTCAATACAACTGGAATGTACTTATACTTGTACTCAATCCCATTTCAGAGCCAACTTTGTAACTATTTTGATACAGTTTGATGATCAAGATTTTAAATAATTTTTTAAGTTTAAGTTCAGTTTATAAAATATTAGTAGGTTGACAGGACCGTTACCTTTGTTTTGTCTTACTCGGTACAGGTTATTGGCTCCCAGGCTACAAACTGGAGAAGTCCTGGGCGATGGGTATTCATGTATGTGTGATGTACAATGCTGTGGAAACGGCACTGGTGCTCCTTCAGGAGGGTGCAGCCATCAACCGTATGCCCAATGGCAAGACGCCGCTTCACGTGGCCTGCGAGGCCTCCAACGGTGACTGTGTCGCCTTGCTTTTGGCTCACAGGGCCAAAGTCAACAACCTGTCGCTGAGCGGACACACACCACTGCACTACTGCATCACCAGCGAGTCTTTGGCCTGTGCCAAGCAGCTCCTCCTCAAAGGTCAGGAGGAAAAGATGCATGGGTAGATAGATAAATTAGGAGATGGATGAAAGTGCAAATACATCCATAACTACACAAATAACCATTGCTTTTTCTCCATGGAGGTGCAAAAGTCAATATGCCCAGCCACAACAATGAGGAGGACACACCTTTACACACAGCAGCAAGATTCGGGATCCCAGAGCTGGTGGCTCTCTACTTGGCCAACGGAGCGTCTGTGGATGCGGTAAACTCCCTCCAGGAGACTCCCATGATGACTGCGTGCTTCTGGGCTTTTGACGCTAAAGAGCAAATCTACAGCCAAGATCACCATCTTGTCTGTCGCCTCTTGCTGGACCACCAGGCAGGTGAGTTTTTTGGACTTATATTGTCATCGTTGTGTACCATGGAGGCTTTGAGGTTTTGTTTTTTCCCCCTTCTGTTCAAGACCCCAACCTCCGAGAAGAAGACAATAAAACAGCCCTTCACAAGGCAGCCTGGAACTGTGATCACGTCCTGATGCAGATGCTGCTGGAGGCTGGAGCATACGCACGAGCCATGGACATCAATGGCTGTGCTCCCATTCAGTATCTCCTCAAAGTGACGGACGTCAGGCCTATGGCTGTACCTGAGCTCTGCTATCAGGCGCTGCTAAACCATAACGCTGCACGGATCTACCCACCGCAGTTCCACAAGGTATGTAGGCCGATGTTATTAGATAATATTTTACCCATTAACTGCAGTAACTCAAAAAAAAAAAAAATGGTATGTTGACAACAAAAGGTCCTTGCAAGACTATTACGCTGTTTAATGAAATATTGTTTGTTGTTTTGTGCAGGTGTTGCAGAGCTGCTATGACTGCCCCGGAGCAGTAGAAGTCATGGTCAACTCTTATGAACGTTTAAAGCCCACAGACAAGTGGAGAACTGCCATTCCTGATGACTGCTACAAGGTATTAAATGATCTACTGTGCATGGATAGCATGACGTGTGTGTTCACTACTCTTTGCTCAACCCTTGTGCATCACGAAGGAGATTTGGCAACGGTGTGAGTGTTTCTTTTGTTTGTTTTTTTTTGTTTGTTTTTTTTTGTTTGTTTTTTTTCGCATTTTGGAAGTTCAACCTCAGCTCCATTTGAAACCCATTGAAATGTTTGATCACACGTCCATTACACCATAACATCTTTCATTCTATTATATCAGGCTTTTAATCTAGAGCCCTGGCTTCAACATTTCATTCTTAAAAGGTTCTACCAGATTTTCCCTCTGGGACAAATGATCGCTATGTTCCTGTGATGCAAAAAATGCATCGAAATCAATGTTGTTGCTTGTCATTGAAATATTTCCCTTAGCATTTAGTGTACAGAAAATTATTACATTTTTAAAATTCTGAAAATGTTTTAACATTTGGTAGTGATGATAAGGAGTAAAGAAAAATATATAGAAAAAAGAATTATGTCAGCCGAATTAGAAATCAATTGTTGTGTTTTGAAAGGTAGGGGCATCCTAATGATTTACAAACTGGAAAATATACAAGATCATAAGATGCTTCTTTTCCTTGCTCCCCTCAGCGACACAAAGACTTTTACGACTCTTTGTTCGCTGTTTGCGCCAACACTCCTCGCAGCCTGCTTCACCTGACCAGATGTGCCATCAGAGCCAGCCTGGGTGGGTCCTGCCACAGAGGGGTAGCACAGCTGCCTCTGCCATCTCCCATGAAAAAATATTTACTACTGGAACCTGAGGGGATACTGTACTGATGAAGAGACTTTGGCTCATAAAACTTCACTGCTGTATGGGACGATACACAGCCTGTCAGAAACATTCTCTTCCTGTCTGCAGACTATGGAAAGTGAAAATGCTGCTGTGAGCAGTGTGTCGTTTATATTCTTGCATACCATTCCCAGAGGCTTTTGTCCGGAACATAAGAAATCCCTCTTTGGTGTTCGACAGTACAGAAGAAACTGCTTGCAAGTTGCCTGAGTGGAACTCTAATCACGTGACTTACCATAAAACTGATTTATAAAAGGCGGTTTGAGGCTTGACATGACAGTAATTTCCGAAAACTAAATCAATTGACAGAGGTTTGAGAGACAAATAAAAAAATAGCAATTTAATGCTGAAAATTGCTGTGCTTATTACAATAATAATAATAATAATAATGATAATAATAATAATAATAATAATAATAATAATAATAATAATAATAATAATAATAATTATATAGTGATTGACAAGTCAGAATGTGTCTGCTGGGTGACATGGAACCAGCATCCCATCCCTACAACCCCTCTTTCTGTAATCATCTTATTATGTAACTGCAAAAAATACAATGTCTTTAATTAGTCTGTCTATCACAGCGCTGCCTCATACTTAGGATCTAAACCTACCTGGCAACCACTCAAGCTCATGCGCTCATGATACTCCATTATGCAGAACAAACACTTGAAAAAGCCCTCAACAACAAGTGCTTGTTTTTCCAGTGGACTGCACATGAAGCCATGTACACGGACCTATTTTTTTCCTAGCCAGAAATAAAATACAAATTCTCTCAAATCCCTCAAAACAGAGGCCATTTTGCCCAAAACAGTAATGGTAACTTAATATCCTTGTCAGGTTTTATAAGCATGTCCACCTGAACTCAACACCACATGTCATTTTTGAACTGCTTTCTATCCTGACTTCTACTTTCACTTTCACCAGTAAAAACGCTGTAGATTCTTACCTAGAGGAAGACCTCTTTGAAAAGTCTCAGGTAGACCTTTAATCGTGACCTGGGCCAATTATCCCAGTCACAACAGCATGCTGTAATGGTCTGAGAATCTCAGTCTATTTCATCCAGGTGTTAAGGTCTAATTCAACAAGGGGAGATAATGCCAGCGTACAATAAGAGATTGAGGCTGCCGCCTGCGAGGCGCTGCTGAGCTATTGTATGGTGTTTTTGTTGAAGAGGAGAAAATGAACTGGCAGCCTTGGGAAACATTAAGATGAAGGCAGAATTAGGATAGGAGAAAGAAAATGGAGCTTCTCCAATCACAGATAGCAAACATGAATTTTTAAGTCTTACTAAAAGCGTTTGACTAAGACATAGTAGATAGTCGTTTTTTCCTTCGTACATGTCAAAAAAAAATGATTCAGGAAATGTCATATTTCCAGTTTCCACATTCTTTGAACAATCCCAGTATATGGAGGTCAGTGTTATATCTTTTCAGGCAAAATAATGAAATGCCTCTGAGATCAGTGACCTCACCGGCCTACAACAGTTGTTTGTAGCTGTGGCGTGCTGTAGGTGTAGTCATTACGAAACGTCTGGCAGTCCGGAGGTCATAGACATAAACAGGTGTGTACCAGACTTCTTCTGTACAGGGAACATTGTCTGGATGACTAAAGGGTGAGGCCTGATTCCCTAAGCTCCTAAAATAGATTAATAAAAGTCAGGCAGAGAGAGATTCTTAAATCACACATAATAATAACAAGAAGAGGAAAATGGGTTTGAGCCTTAACTGAACCTGACTGCTGTTGTGATTCTCACATAGCAGTGATCTTTTTTTTTTTTTCTCTTATCTTTGAGAACAAGCTTGCATAACGCTGTATTTGTGTTGCAGCCATGCAAGTAATGCCTGAATGAACAGGAAAACAAAATTGAGAGAGAAGAGCCAGAGAGAAAAAAAAAAAAAGCAACAAAACCAGAGCTGGAGTGCAACATGTGGGCACGAATGAAGGGGCAAAGCAGAGCAAGACAGCCTGTTCTCAAACCCCCTATTGGCGGCTGGCCACGAAAAGCCACTGGACTGTGTCCGGGACGATGGCAGACAAACAAAGCAAAGTTTACTAAAACAAGCAGTGGGCAGGGAAGAGGGAGGCAGGAGATTCCGGAGAGCAGTGGAACATGAGGCTGTGTACTTTACACACGATGAACAGCGTCATTTCTAATTACAGATCTTACATATGCGAATAGATGCACAGGGTTAAGGTAATAAACAATACTATAAGCAGCAAAAAGGCACAAGAAATTACGTATTGAGAAGTTTTATTTTCTACATTCACTGGTCCTTTTAGTGACGAACCACAACTTCAGCACAGTAACACGTGAGAGCAAAGTTCATACAGTATAAAATGCAAACGTGTCTGTTGGTGCTGACGGTTCACAAGTTCAAAAAAAAATCTAAAACGAGCGAGTTTATATTTTAATCAGCAAGATCTCAAGACAATTCTAAACAATACAAACTTGGCAAAGACTGAACTGAGAAGTACAGTGTATGCAAATGATGGCTGGTATGTAATGAGGCCTTGGGACAGGGGACGTTATTTATCTATTGGATCAATACAGCTTACAAATAGCATTGCCTAACTACGAGTCTGTGGTGTTCCTATTGTCTGCTACACTTTACAATATTTCACAGGCCTCAGCATCCTCTAAAGTAAGTCACTTCAATTTACAACACATGCATCATTGCAAAACACTTAGGGTGATATTATTAATGGACCAGAGTTAAACTGTGCAGTTCTAGACAGTTACTCTTAAAAAAACACTGAAAACATTCCCCGAAAAAGTTTTAAAAGTGTGTATTTTGGTTCTTACTGCCACTAATTTTACACCAATTCCAACAGAGGGAAACTTATTATTGTGAAGGTAAAGGTTAACTTGGCAGTTAAACGGTTTAAATACAATTACTCACAATTCAAGCATACATATTAAAATACATTGTAATACTATGTTTTTACAATTCCACTCCTCCAGAAAGGCACATTTTCATTTTGCTGAACATCCATCAAGCATGTTAATATCTCATATTGAAGAAGCTAAAAAATAGAACAGTTGATTTTACATTGATGTCATTTTACAACATGCATAACCAGTGCAAATCATTTTTTATAGTGTCTCTAAAACGCTGTAGTTGGATGAGAACTGAACTGCAATGAATGCAGAAGGTGTGCGTGAAGCCGACATGAACCAAAGTGCGGGAACAGACTTTGCTCCCTTTGTGTTTATGCTGGAGTTGTTGAGGTGACGCCGCTGCTGCTGGCTTTGACTGGGTTTTTCAAGGCATTGTTACACATTTAACCTAATGAAAAAACACAACCCTACCCATTAACTGAATTAACCATTTACCAGTCTTTAGATTGTGAAATGATACATTTTGAAAGAAAAACACCTGACGAGCACCAACAGCATTCTTGCTTCATAGTGTTACCATATTATTGTGTAATGAGGCGAAGGGAGATTAATACATGACTTTTTCTATTGCCATTAGCAGCCTGTGATCGTTGCCATATCGTATCATGTAATTAAATTGCTTGGAGGCTGGTGGTTATAGTTCAACTCAGTTATTTATGTACATTTTTTTTTCCCCGGTTCTTGGCGCCAACAATGATCATTTTTTTACTCCATCTAGGTTCCTCTCTGTGAGAAAGAAATCCACATTCCACATACAGAGGTCCAGGTCCAGCAGCATGCTGAAAGCATTTGGAGCCTTCCTCCCACTTACAGCACAAGTTCATCCGTTTCTCCAAACATGGACCCTTGTCTTCTTAATTCTATTATTCAAACTATTTTAAAGTGTCCTCTTGGAATTGCCCAGTTTCTTTGGATCCTTGCTGGGCATGCACCAGTCGTCAGCCTCTATGCTCGTCTGGTAATGCCGTAAGGCTGACTTGTTGAAAACAGGGAGTCTCTCCACTGACTCTGAGGACAAGGCCTGTGATACAGAGCAGAAGGGAACTAATTAGTCTGCATCCCTATCACACAGATATGAAAGCATGAGTGAGAGTCAGGTCCAGGCCTTTTCTCACCGGGCTTCCCTACAAAGTTCCCTCTGTGCTTGGTTAAAACTCTGTACACTGCTTAAGTAGAAACAGCAAAGGTCTCTCTGTTTTCTGGTATGGAACATGTGGTGGGTTATAACCTACAGCATGACAGACATTAGCTGTGCATTGTCTGTATGACATAGTTGGGCTACATCTGCCTCCACTCAGGCAATCCAGTATGTGTAGCTGACAGAACATTCATATGTGAACTCTAACCTAACTTGGCTTTTTAAGGTTATTTTTGTGAGTGTGTGTGTGGAGGTAGTGCAGTTTTTACCTTTAAGTATATGACAGCTGAGGTGCCATAGCCCTCCATAGAGTAAAGCTGCAGGTCTCCCTGGAAATACTTGGCATAGAGACGGGAGATGGGCAGGCCGTAGCCAAAACCAGCCTGAAGCAATAAAAACAAAAGTTACAGTCGAAGTTAGCCTCTCAGCCAATTGCTCAAAAATTAAAACAGTAAAAACATATAATGGATAGTGTGGAGGTTTTGCATTTTTAAAACAGGTCTTCAGATTATCTCATAGTTAGATTTTAATCAAATGAAATGTTGCGGACTGCATTCCTCTTTGCAAACCGCTAATTTGCAACCACGCTCCGTTGTGCAAGTCTCGAATTAGAACAGGGAGATTTACCATCTAGTTGACTTTCAGTCCCAGTTTGAAACTCCTCTTAAAAATACAAACGCAAGCTTGACTGACTAACACACTCATCAAACCCTGAAGACAGGTTTAGTCTCACCAGTGGTGCATTGCGAGAGTTGTCTTCATGGACAGGACTTGGAGCTGTGGAGTACATGTAGCTGAACAGACGCTCAATCTTCCTCAGAGGGACTCCGCCTCCTCTGTCAGACATCTAAAAATAAAAAGGGGGAGGCATGTTAGGTTCACACACACACATTGTTGTGGCAGCAGTGAACCCATCCGCTCTTCATCATGTGCCATTTGAATGGAATCTAAACATGCAAACAGGAGAGCTGATGGCACCACAACATGTGTTTGTTAGTATAGTCACCAGTTTCTCCCTGATTACTTCTAAATACTGTCTTTAGTACAAACAGTCCATCTCAACTCTCTGTGTCCTCATCTACCTTGATAGTGAGGTCCTCAGTTCCCAGTGAGACTCGCACTTTGATCGGGGGCAACGTTAAGCTCGTCTCATGGGTCTCTACTGTAGCTCTCATGGCGTTCTGACAGAGAACATACAAAGTGCAGTACAAAATGAGTGAGCAGACACATAAGAAGAATAATATACTGTTAGCCAGGCTTGTTGGGTACTGTACCTTGAAAAGCTCAAACAGCATATGGTAGAGATGGGATGGCACATAGACAATGTGGAGGGGCTGGTCGGGGTTTTTGGCTGTGAAAAATTTGACAATATTGATCATGTGAAAGTGGCACTGTGTTAAAAACTATGACCACTCTATAACCCTGGCTGAATAGTACACCAGTGGGTGTACTGCAGACCTCTGGGACAGCAAACTACAACACTACACATTAACTCTAACCTGAGACAAGACAACAAACATCAGTGGAAAAAAAAGACTAGAGCCACTCTCGCCAAATGTAGCAAAGAAAATAACATTTGACTGTATATTAGACCTCATCTGCCAAGAACATGCTGGCCAAGTATTTACAGGATTGTATTCTAAGCCCTGGTACATGTTCTGACTGATATACTGCAACAGGAATGAGATACATGGATTCGATTACGGAACACATTGTAGCAATAACTACCAAATGTATTCTAATAAAAGACATATTCTATTAATGTATACATTATATCAGCCTTTTTTATGCATGTCATCACACTGCCCCCAGTGATTATGTATGAGCATGGTCAATTAAAACCTTTTCCTGGTCTACTTCTGCTTAGTTTGTCAAATTATCTGTAACAAATTGTGGAATGTCTGATGCTGACGCTGGCTCTTGGCTCGGCCCAGGTAACAGGACACAGACGCAAAGGGCTTCACTCAAACCAACTAAAGTGAATCCTAGGTTTCGTAATACTAGGATTAATCAAGGTTCATTTGAATGTCAAGAGCACGCCAGCAAAACTATCATCTCACACTTGTTTCACACAAATATCCAGTTAAGAGAAAAAAAGATACAGCAGAGGCAAGAGTAGCTTATAACATGTAGATAAACAGATACAACATTTCTGCAAAAAAGAAATCTTATGGTTGTTTTGTAAGACTTACAATTGACTTCTGTGATCTCCATTTCAGGAGAGGTCAGGTAATACTGCTCACACAGCATCTTTGAAGTCTCATAGGCATCTAGAAAATGAAACAAGAAGAAAAAACATCTGTTGTTAGTCTTCTCTATAAAAAGGGGGAAACAATACTAGAGGACATTGTGCTTTCTGTCATTTAGTTCAGGGGTCCCCAACAACCGGGCCGCGGACCAGTACCGGACCGTGGATCAGTTGGTACCGGGCCGCACAGAAAGAATAAAACGTGTTTTTTTGTGTTGGTAATAATTATTGTAAACGTTTTTATGTATTATATTATATTATATTATATACATTACAATGTAATAATAATATAAATAAAGTGTATAATGTAAAATGGAATAATTACATTTACATTATATATGTAATAATTAAATTATATGTTTTAGACAGAACAATTGTCTTGCATGAAACCGGTCCGTGGAGCAAAAAGGTTGGCGACCGGCGATTTAGTGAACCAGTTTACACAACATTCAAAAGTGAGTCTATTACAGCCGTGTTTTCACTTTCCACTCTGTATATTAACTTAAAAAAATATCAGATGATTAAAAGGTCAAATAGTCATGAATCTGTGCAAACAGAGTGGTGGAAAAAAACAGATAACACATTCAGTGTGTGTGTGTGTGTGTGTGTGTGTGTGTGTGTGTGTGTGTGTGTGTAGTATTGGAGCTGAGAAAGATCATTCATTACCTTTTACTACCTCCACCACATCACAGCTGGGATCGATGCTGCCAATATGTTTGGGATGGGCTGGGTTTGCACTGCCTTCGAAGATTAATGCTAGAGGGCATAATACAACCAATGTGTGTAACTCAAAATAGGACACGAGTCATTGTCCATAGATGTTGCACATTTGTTAATATTTAACCAATTATAAAGCACATATCAAGATGAGAGAGTTCGTTGCCGTATGAAATGCAAACAATAGCTTATTAAAAACACATATAGTTGACAGAGCCACACATACACACTTGTATCACTCTAGTGCAATAAAACTATTGTAAAGTAGGGCTGCGACTAAAGATTATTTTCATTGTCGATTAATTTTAAGAGGTTTTAAAAGCTATCAAGACAGGCTGGGCGTTGACTATGTGGCACTGTTGCACAGCATTGTCAGCACGTTGACCGTCATTTATTGACATGAGCTACACGTGTGAGCAACTGTGTTGATCAACTCACAGTCAATCACCGAGTGCTATACTGACTGTGCTGGTTCATGAGCATGCGTGTGGAGATGCGGCTCATGTAGAAGCGGTCCAGGAAGTACTGAACGTTCTGGTTGGTGACGGGGTCCACGCCAAAGGCATCCTTGTATTCCACCACACCCTGAGCCATGGTGGGCACCACGTTGTTGTGCCGATTACGGACGTTTACCAGAGTCTGTGTGAAGCTGAGGGCAAAGACATGATGCATTTGTGTTAGTGTGGGGGAGCTAACCTCAGTATGCATGCTATTGGACACACATGCCTCTGTGGAGAAAAAGAAAATTCAACCACAAGACCATCCTCCGGCAAACATTTACCGTAGCCTGGAGCTACTTCCCTCAAACAGGTAAACCTACTGTTTGCAGTGCTATAGTGTCCAAGTATGGCTGCAGTAGTGCTAATTATGACATATTAGTAACGTAATCCTGAATTTGAAGGAACCCCATTCAAAAGCAGTAGAACAAGTTCTAACGGATGGTACCTGGTCTACGTCCAAGTAGTAAATATTTACCCAAGTAGCAAATCTATAAATATGTCCCGAGTCAACCAGATTAATTTTTGCCGAATAAAAAAAAAAAAAACATTGCTGTCACTGAACCGCATGAATCGTTCCTCTCTGTGGTGGAACATGTTGGGTTTTGATGAAGCAGTGGAGCATTAACTGAATTGAAGCAGTAATTAATCTTCAATGTTTAAGTCTGACCTTGGGCTTCAGGAGCTGTACAACAAGACATGTGAACATGAGTCTGATCACACTTTGGACCTGGTCTTAAGTGTGAGGTTGAAACCAGGCAACAAGACAAGTAGACATTCTTAAGGTTTAGACAAGCAATATGCACGTACTGTAAATTGTCTGTAAATGACTTACTTCGTCAGGATCTCCTTATCGTCTGGATTCCGTTCTAGAAAATCTACAATCTCCAATAAACTCTGTGAATACCTGGTGGACACAAAAGGATGGATTAAAAATGAAATACAGAAATCCACTCTACGCTAGTTCATTTACTGGTCTATCTGGGGATTACATTTATGTGAAAGCAAAGTAAATCAGTGAACTTCTGTTAGACTAGGCATGCTTCACAATTCATAAGCAGTTTAACAACTGTGCAATCAGACATAGAGCATTTCCACATAGTTAGAATAACACTATCCTATCTTAAAATAAAAGGTGCTTGTTTTATCACAGACTTTAACAGCAGGCCAGTGGATGAAGAAGAAGACTGGAGTGCTGAGCTCATTGAGTCACACTCTCTCACAGTCGCAAACTGGGTGAAAGGTGAACAGCAGTGTGGCTAGCTAGGATTTCTACGTGCTTCATTTGTCCCTCAACTGACCTCCAGCTCTCAAATTTTGGATTATGTGAACAGATGTACATCTTGAAATAGACTATTTTGAGACTTGCATTTTACACAAGGTTTGCCAGGAAATATCAAGGCGTGACCTCTCTCCCCTTGCCAACAACATTAACTAGTGGCGGATCAACTCTTTCACTGGCAATCCAAAGAGCTCTTCAGTAGGGAGAAGAGAAAGCCACAGTAGGTACATGGCCAAATATAGACACTCCTGTGGCTCTTAAGAGAAGAGTGGGGGTGGGGTAATGACCTTATTGTTAACATGTCTGAACGCGACCAATCCTAATTGATGGGCTCGACTGAAGTCTGCAGCAGAATACTGTGTTTTAACATGATGCTATTGGTGGTGGCAAAACAAACTCCAAAGTCAAAATGATAACAACTATTCTAATAACAGCTGAAAACCTACAACAGACATATTTCTCCTACACACGCCTGTGCTTGGCTGCAGCGTTTCTGTCTCTACAACACGTGCACCTTAAAATGGGTGTGCGAACACATATTCAAACATGCTGGTATAACTCTACCTGTGTGATGGTTGTAACCACAAACAAACGCTGCCATGCGAATAGTGTTATGCATCGTCTTCAAAAGTTGGCGCCACATATTTATGGTAAAACATGAAATTGGAGCGTATACATAATGTATTAAGGTGTATTACAAAAGAATAACATACCAACAGGACAACAGCCAGTACGTTAGCTAATCAAATAAAGTAACGCTCCCAGATCAATGGCGTCTAGTCAGCTAGTGCAGAGTTTAACCAGAACAGACAGTGACAAAACCTCACATAACCTCCAACATCAACAGCAATAATGTTCTCACCAGATCACAGCTATAAGCCTGTGACTAGTTGAATGTACCAAAACCAATGGAGGACAAATTTAATACAGAATATATCTATTTTATATTTGAAGCTAAAAATCTTAAGGCGTATATCCAAAAAAAAGTTTGTTTTGAGAGGTAATGAGAGGACGCATAACCAAAACACTACTGTTTTATGACTACCGCCTGCTGAAACAACAAGCAATCCTTGTACGACCTCATTTAACCTGGGAACCATGGAAACAAATGTAACTATACAAACACTATACAACTCTTACGCTACATTTTTCTCCCCGATGTTCCTTTTCATATTGCAGAGATGCAGGAAGGCTTGTTGGAAAACGAACTTATTGCCTGAGTTTGGTCACAATGATTTTGTTACAGCAGTTTATATAGAAAGATGTGTCGTGTAGAGCTTAGCATACCAGCTAATGAGGAGCTTTAGGGATGGGGTGCCGAGGAGCTTGTCTGGGAGGAAATCAATTTCCTTCATGATGTTGGCCAGTCTGACAGGAAGCTCCTGCCGCAGGAACACAAAAGAAGTCTTCTCACATGCATTGGCTGAGCCTGGAGTCACATGAGGAGAGAGAGAGGGGGAGAGACTGAGCAAGCATCCAACCTCTGACACCATCCTGAAAAAAAACGGCAACCTTTCTCACACATTAATATCTGGAGGAGATCTGAACACAGTCTTCCCTTAGAGGATGAACCTGTTGTGCAAACGTAATGGAGAACCATGATGAAAATATCTGCATTCCTTAAGTCTATTTTTCGCTGAGTAAGGAGTAATACGAGAGGTTGCATCTACGTAAATATAACCACGTCAGCTTGTTTGCGTTTCTTCTGTTGGTCATTTGGGATTCAACAGTTTCCACAGTGTCACTTGTGGTCATTTCAGAATCGCGTGCAGTACGAGACACAATCAAAGACCTAAGAAAGATCCTGCATTAACATCTGTCTGCACGTGTACAGTAGCTGCAGTTGTCTGTCAATGAACAGCTGTCGGTCAAAATAACGTGAGCTGTGCGTGTGGGAAAGAATGAAGTAGCAAACAGTGTCCGACATAATCAATACTGCTCGAAATACTTACCAAAGTCAATGAATTGCTTCATGGACAAAGGAGAGGGGGAGAATTTAGCAAACCTCTCCACTTGTTTAGGTATACTAGCGACGGAGCCATTTTTGAGCAAAAACTGAGCGAACTTCATGTTTCCTATGTTTAACAGAATGCAACAGTCCAGAGTGTCGGAGACAATATGTCCTTTCTTTCTTCAGCACGCTCCAGTTTGAAACCTGTTAGCTAGCTAGGGCTACAGCTTCGTACAAGAACCACCTTCGTTAGATTAACATATTCAATGAGTTCCCCATCATTGTTTTCTCGAGCACCTCGTATCTCGGCAAGTTGTTGTGTGTGCCCTTCAAATGCAACTTCTAACAGTAAACGGTGCGTGTTGTTGTTGGGCGGGGCGGAGGAGGGAGTGACATGAAAACCGACCAATGGGCGACAAGATCTTCCAGGAACTGGAGGATGTGGTGTAAGAGGTGTAGGTTGAAAAGAAGAAATTAGTGCCTGTGGTCTATGTGATTTAATGAAGGATATGGAAGGCAACGCAGGACAAGGATATGTGTTTTTTTTTTAAAAACAACTTTATTTATAACACATACAGGGACAAACTCAATGCTATACAATTCAAATAAGGATTCCTGTCTAAAACGGAATCACTCCTCCTAATAAGAATATTTTCAATGTATCCATAGTATACAATTAAACATCAATTACTTATAGGAAATAGTAACACACTAGTTATTGTTGAACATAGAAAGAAAATTGGATTTTAAAATTATGCTATAATAATCAAATAATAATAAGTAGAGAAAGTTGAGCCACTAGAAGTATAACAATAACATTAATTAAAAAAATAGTAGAGCAAGGGGTTATAATAAATAATTTTCAGACATAAGTGTGAGTTTCCTGGCTTGGGCACTTTTTACCCTTTTTATATATAATTGTAATAAAGAAAAAGCATATGATATGCTATAGAAGAAGGAGCTTTTGACATTTGATGGCGATTGGAGGAAAAGTTTTTAATGGGATAATGGACTTTTTGAATGAGAACTATCCAGTTTAAAGCAATAATCGGGAATTTCCAATATGTATTTGGTTGAAAATGGCACACCTCAGGGCAGTCCTATGCTATTGTCAAATACAATAAATAACATTTTTGCATTATGTAAATGTGAATGTATTAGACATGGGGAGATGATTGGGCGTTCTGAAAAGAGGAAGAGTATAAAATAAGCTAGTATAAAAATTGCAAGAAGGAATAAATCAAGTTGAGATGTAAGGGAAGAAATGGGGTTTTAGGTTTTCAGTTGAAAAAACAAAAGAAATGTTTTTAACGAGAAAGAAAATGAGATAAAATAATCATTTCAAACTGTATGGAAATAATTTAGAGAGAGTTGAGACGTTTCGGTTCTTACTATATCCAGATTATAATAGAGAGAACAGAGTAAAGATATTGTGGTGTATAAAGTTATATGATGTGATAAGATATTGCAACATTGAAATATACAGTGTGTTGTTCTTATTAGATCAAGGTTATACATAAAACATTTTTTACTTGGAGGATTAGATAGTGATCCAGGCCGAGGCTCTTGCATAATAAACAGCAGCAGGGTGTGCCTGTGTGTGCCCAACAAGTTGAGACAGCTAATGCCACTGTGTTTATGTAGAAAACAGCTCCTTGTCAATGAGTCTGAGAAGTCATACAGACAGACACTCAATCAGAAAAAAGTGCTACAGTGCCACTGGGAAAGAGAGGGAACACATAAATCAAGTTTCGGCTGACCGGAGATGCAGCAGCAAGATACTTGGCAATATATGAAAAGGAGCTGTGTCCAACTGTGATGTGGCCTATAAAATCCCTGTGCGGTTACTAGAAACTCTGTTGGTAGAACTTGAATTGCTTCAAATAAAAGGAAGAAATTAAAGTGCAGATTTAGTGAGTGATTAAGTAGCCATAGAGATGGATTGAAAGGTCCAATAACAGATAATACAGGTTTAATAATCAGACTTCTAACTGTTTGATGTTCAACAATCAGCCTTAATATTAAAACTAATGACAATGTATTCAGGAGTAATACATCAGGTCACTTAGGTCACATTCATTTTTGACTCCTGCTCATATGGGAATTATGTGATATGAGAAAATGGACAAACTAAATGGCATCGTATGGAAGAACATCAACCAAGAGTGGCAGCAACAGTGGCTCTAATGGAACACTGCTAACTACCATTAAAGAAAGAAGAAGAAGAAGAAGAAGAAGAAGAAGAAGAAGAAGAACTAGAACTTCTTGCTTGACTTTGGGTTGCTACAAAATAATTGATTTTTAATTACAGCCTCCCCTACCGACGAGCTACCCAAAATACTTGTTTGTTTTATGTTTTTTGAACGCTTGCCGACATTAGTCCGCTAACAAACGGCTGTTTCTGATATGGGCTCACGGACACCTTTGGACCAGCCGCTGCAACAAACTCAGCTGAACCTGTCACCGTGACGCTACCTGGCGCCGCTTCACCGCTTTACATAAACATAAAGCTAAAACTCACCAAGCGTTCAGCTCACTGCTTCGACTGGCCAGAAGATGGCGACGTTGCAAAAGCTATGAGAAGATGAAGGAGGTGGGATTTCCTCTCCTCCTCCTGAACATCTTCCTACTCTTCCTAGGGATGTATCGGCGTGCGGCGCACCTGCTTTATGTAGTATCTGGGTCATCATCGACAGCTGAAATGCTCTGTTTTGACCAGTGTCATCAATAGCCTTACGAAAAGGTTTAAACGAGCTATTCGGCAGTTCCCGACAGGCCTCGACTGCGTGTCATTTAGGTAAAGGATGTGTTGATTTTTTTTTCCCTTTCTTTCGGGGTGCAGCAGTGAGACAGCATCTTTGCCGGGTGACACATCATTATCAGCACGAGTGGACAAGGTACGAGTGAAACAATAACAGCACATAACACGGTTATTCGCCATCAAATATCCAACCTTTTCTGTTAGCCATTCGTTAAGAAAACACTCTAGTATTTATGGCAAGGCCTTCACATTGACGTAGCCTAAGTGCCAAATGCTGACAAATGTGTGATTAGCTAGCTGTGAATATATGCCCCGCTAATGTCAGTAGTTCAACACTCGCCTCGAGGGCTTGTTGTTCCTCTCGTGCAGGGCTACATGTTCAGCTGTGACATGTGTTTTCTGTCATTATAGCATGTATGTGTCATCGTCGTACATGTCTTTAGTTGTTTTCAGATTATTATTATTTTTCCCCCCACCTTTCACACAGCTTTAGCAGACATTTTTAAACCCCCAGGGTCAAGTGGCGTCTACTCGTTTGCTGACGGCTCTAAATAGGTGGCCCACCTTTCTGTTATAACCCAGAGCATCATCGAGCCTTTTTCAACATCCTGACCCTATTTAGTCTGTTTTAAATGAAATAATCAAACTAGTATTTCCTGTATGTTCACTAAACCTGAATAGTGGCAATAGAGCTGTTGCCCCTGTGAACATCTTGTACCACTATTCCCATTAGGGTACTGTAACACTAAGGAATTAAAAGAAGAAGTGGCTCAATATAGCCTTGATGCACTGGAATAGTTCTAGGTTAAAGGGCACAAAGTCTAGGGTGTCACACCAATGTGGAAATCTCTTTCTGCCTAGTATTGACAGCTGTTTTGCCTATTTCACATCCTTATTAGTTGCTGGGCCTCCCAAGGTTATGGATCTACTTTATATGGATGTATATCTGCCACACCCAGTGGGTTTTCTGAAGCACCACCTAGGCTCACTGGACGAAGCTATACTCCTCTCTACTGAATCATGTGATAATAAAACCAGAGCATACTGTGACGGTGCCACATGTAGCTCACTCCTGTTTGTTCCTCTTACTTGAAGCCCCGTAGGACGCTATGTCGGACAAAAGTGACCTAAAAGCTGAGCTGGAGCGCAAGAAGCAGCGCCTCGCCCAAATCAGGCAGGAAAAAAAGATAAAGGAGGAGGAGAGGAAGAAGAAAGAGGTAAGGAAAAAAGTGAGTAATTTCACACAACTTGCTCTCATACTGTATCACACTCTAGTGTGTATTGTTTGAGTGTTCAATTGCTTTGTGTCAGGCCGTGACTCACAAAAAGGGCTTGAGGTTGGTGTTGGAATTTTCTATTAAAAAAAATCATGTCCTTTAAGTCGTTTTGAGTAAGCTGACATTTTTCTATGTATCCTGAGCAGTCGGAGAGCCAGCAGAAGAGAGAGGCCGTCCCAGAGGATTCAGACTTGGATCGTAAGCGCAGGGAGACTGAGGCCCTGTTACAGAGTATTGGCATCTCACCGGAGCCTCCGCTAGGTACTTAATACTCATACACCCTTAACAATGAATTCATCTTTAAAGGTTCACTGTTCTCTTGTGATTGTACTGCAAAAGGTTTAGTTAATTCTTACAATACCTACAGTAAATGTTACCTAAATGGTTCTAAAATTACCCCAAACTTCATTTAAAAAAGCTCTGATGCACCCTTTAATGGTTAAACTATTCTCACCATGTAGCAGACCTGAGATGCACACAGCAACCTGCCGCATGTGTAGTTTGCTGAAAATGAGCAGTCAAATCCTGCCTAATAGACAATGAAATGATCAGATAACTAAAGTATGTTATCTGTTTGTGTTGTCATGATATAGTTTTATAGGAATAGTAACATTGTCACACATACTATTTTATTAGGATTCATCAGATAAGTCTTTTTTTATCCCAGAATAATTTGATTATTTTTCTATGCACATTGTGTTTGGACTGTGCTGCACATTTTTCACAATAACTTTGACATGTTACAACTCCCTTTTTATCGGCTTCTTCTCTTACACTGTGTACCATGAGTGTATCATATCTTATCTGGACATGAAAAATATTCGTACTCTGAAATGTGATTGAAACATGAGTTTAGAAAAGTATGCTGTTTAAAAAGTATCTTGCCTTTTACTTGTATACAAATCGAATAGATTACTGCTGCAGGTTGAATCACCAGGGTTCTTTCAGCAAGCTTTTGAAAGCACTGTTCTCTAGTGGTCTGAAATTGTAACAACACCCTCAACAACTCACAATTGGGTCACTGCTATGCCTGTTATTAGCTTAAGTTATTTACAAGTACAAATACAATCAATAAAAAAATCTACAATGCATTTGATGACTTGCCCTCCCTCTCCTTTCTTTTAAACATTTATTTTAATTGTCCATCACTCTTTTTACTTTGTTGCATTTCATCCCGATTTTCTTTTGAGCAGTCCATTCCTTGCAGCCTTTAATGTTAGATTCATGTTATTTTCATTATTTAGTCCCGACCCCTGTGTCACCCTCCAAATCAATGAGCACACCCAGTGAGACGGGGAGCCAGGATTCAACTGATGGAGGAGCAGCAGGCAGGTAGGCCAAAATCACACCCTTCATATTTATGTCGTGCCTGAGTCTGAAAGGGATAGTTTTCATTGTTTGAAGCGGGGTTGAAGGTTCTCATCCATAGTCAGTGTATCACCTACAGTAGATGGCGGTCGGCAGTTTGGAGAAGCAGACAGGAGTACCAAGCAATGTAGAAGTCAAGCAATGTACTGCTGTGGACGAGGGCAGCAGCAAAACACATTTTTGCCACCCAAAAACATCAATCTCAGTTTAAGTGTACGCTATATTTAGAACATTTTCACTGCCGTGAGACATCCCCTTCCAATGGCGAACTGAAACCGGTATCTATGCCCTCTTCAAAGCGACCAGACTCCTTTTGGAAAAAAACATTTTTTTTTTACCTCGCAGAACACGGGGGGTTGCTGATCTACCGCTGCCTAGATTGGTTAGTTTTATTGTGTTGTTGTGTGACTTTGGTGTTGTAAGGGTTAGTTCAGATTCATCAAATTCTCACAATAGCACAAACAAACGACCCCCCTGTTCATGTAAAAATGTACAGCGAACACCTAAACTGATATTGCTTTTTTTTAGCTGGCCCTTTCTTTTAGGTGGCTAAAGTATGTTTTCTTCCACAGCTGTTTCTCCAAACGTGGGGCGTGCCGACTGTCATCTACAGTAGGTAATACACTGACTATGGATAAGTACCTCATACAACCCAACTTCAAACAACCCAGAAAAAAATCCTTTGAAATGAGAAAATCACATGGCCTAAAAATGATGATAATTTGAAGTTGCATTGGGCTGTTTTTTTGGCATGTTGTCACTTTTGACACGTATTTTGTTTCTTTTCTTGTCAATCGCACGACAGGTTTAGGTAAGGAAGAGTGTCACTAATGGTGAGGTTGCGGTGCCTTGTTAGGGTTTGAATTTGGTATCTGTCACTTTTCATGGCATCCGGTGTTTTGATGACCACTGTACAGCTTGTCGCTTCTCATAACTAGTTTTGAGAATTTTGATATCGCGGTAAGTCTCAGCTGTAGCCATTCCTGTGAAGAAGTTGTTTGTTTGAATACTGAGAGAATCGACATTTCCAGATATTATCTGTGCAAGCAAGTACCACATTGGTAAACTTTCAGAAAGCAGCTTTAGCGAGCCAGTTCATGGAATATGTTTTCATTATAGAGCCTTATTAGCATGAACCATACATTTGCTGTAAAGTAGCTGATTTAAGCACAAGTGACGAAATATAAGCTTTTCCCCTTGTGTCACTGTTCTGTAGGATGTACAGTGCTTACTAGCTCATATGTCATACATGCTCCTGCATGTATGATATGCTTTTACATCCATAACACACCAGATCAGTGGAGCAACTATTTACCTTTTAAGTTCTGCACATGGCTGCTCTGGTGAATCAAACCTGCAGTTGAGAAGAGAGTGGTCATCAAGCGCTTTCCATTTGCTTTTTAATGGCAGCTGACCGTAGAGGTCAGTGTGCGTGATGCTCTCAGGGTTCATTAGTGATGTGTTGTTTTGGTGTGGCCAGGGGTGGAATTGGGGATTAAGAACGTGTGGGAGCTCAATCAAGTTCCTAAGCAGAAATAAATTCTCTTATGTAAGACCTTTTGTTTCTGTTTTAGTTTTTACAAATTGGATTTTACAAATTGGTGAGTTAGTTCCACTGCTTGGAATGAAATATTCCCCCCTCCCCAAATCCACCCTGGATGATGGCATGCCGTTTTGAGCTTCTCCATTTGTGGCTGTGTATGTGTGTGTCCCTTCTTAGGTCAGGTTTCTCTAAAAACAAGTCCCAAGCACAGAGCTCAAGGTAAGTATTTTCACGTCAAACCCAGGAACACCCCCCCCCCTTCCTTTTTTAACTGAGTTTACCCTCATTTGAACACAGACACATGCAGTTTTGTCAGTGGTCTTATCAATGTGTTCGCATTATGATATGATTATGATTTAAGATCAACATAGCCCCTTTTTCCTTCGTTCCTCTGCTCTCCTCTGACGACTTCCTGTCTTGAGGCCTTACCGTCTCCCTTAATACCAGCTTGAAAGATTTCTGTTTGCATGAGTTGAGCCACAGAAGTCATTTCAGCTTTCACAGAGTTGACAATCTGCTGCTTAAAGTGTCATCGCTGTTACTGCAAAACAGCCAGTCTGTCAGGCTAAAGAAATGCCTTGCCACTCTCACCTGAAGCTGTGTGGCACAGCTGATGGTCTGATGGGCATGTTCACTGGCCCTAAAAGGTATCATCAAAAAGTGTAGTGATGTGCGTTATCCTTTTACGGTAGATTTCAACTAAGTTGCCACATAGCTCTCTAGGTTTCAGTTGCTGTTTGATTTCCCTGTAAGCAAGCGATTTCCCCTAAAATCTAGGAGTTTATAACTACTGAAGAACTATGCAAATGCACTGAATGAGCTCAGCTATTTCTTTAGGGTTTGGCAAAGTCATTAATGATGCATGACAAGTATATTGTCATGTATGTCGTGCAAGCTAAATCTTTATAAATGCATTTTAATTTGATTTTCATATGCTGAACGTGATCATGTCGATATATACCGTACATAGATGATGTGTGTTGTGCTGTAGGTGTGAGATTGGAATCGTTGTTTCTGGCTTTCATGCATCATTTGCCACAAATTTACTTACGAGACATCAAGACACAGAATGTCACACAAATATGGACTCTTGTCATAAATGTTGAGAGGAGATGCTTGTAGATAGTTAAAGAATCCAAACAAAGATTTCTGCAGAGCTTCCCTGCATTTAAAAGTCATCAGGTCAAATTGTTTTCTCACTGAAAACAACGCAATCTTTTTGACCTTCTTCCACCCAACAGTGGAACATGTTTTGTCCATAAATGTATCTGTATTTAGTGCACGACTGTATCAGTGTACTTATAGATTCCTGGCAGAAGACCAATACATCTATTGAAAGAGATGAGCAGCGCTCTTTAAATGAATAGTACATTGAAGTTTAATGCAATATAATGTCTCCCTAATGTATAGCTCTCCCACGATATATCCACTTATCTAAATATGTTTCCATTATCAGTGCCATCTTTGCATGAAATTCGATGGGAATCCCTGTGTTAAGCTGTTCCCTAGATAAGTGGTCTGTGGGTGAGTGTGTATGCGCGTACATGTGGTATTTGTGCGCCACTGACACGTGTGCCAATGTTTGTGTGTTTGTTATAATGTGTCTGTTTTGTAAACATGCATGTCCTTTCTTGCCCCCCCCCCCCTCGCTCCGCCCCCCCCCCCCCCGTTGGTGACATCAGGACTCTGCAGTGGGACACAGACCCCTCTGTGCTGCAGCTGCAGGCTGATTCTGAGCTCGGGTACATCTTCCTTCTCTCCTCTAGTTCACTGTCTGACAAAAACATTATACTGCAATAGACCTTATTTAGGATTGCATGGCACTTAATAGTCTAATTTAATATTCCGTTTAAAGGGTCAACCGCTTTAATGACACAATCTTCTAAATATTCACATAGTGGCTGCTTCAGACACAAAGCACAACTTGTTATTCATTGCTTTAAACTTTGAAACAAATGCAAATATATTGTACTGTATTGAGGCTTTTCACCAGGTGCAGAAAAAGAACATGTTTTTGTTCAACATCATCCTTACTGCAGCTGAAATATTTCCATACAACTGATGTTGCGTTTCTGTTTGCAAACCAAATCTTCCTGCTTTGGTTGTTTGCTAAATTGATCAAAAATTATCGTGATTGGTGGTTTGCTGTGCATGCAGAGCCTGCATGTCACTCACTAGCAACAAACTCTGTCTATCCAAGAACCCTTAAATCGGAGTAATTTATGTTATATCAGCCAGACTTGTAGATTCTTGTAGATTTAGATTCTTGTAGATTAGTCGTGGAAAATGATGTTTGAGTTAATTTGCCTTACTTGACATTGCTTGACAAATCAAGCGTATGCACACTATAACTATGCTCATGGAAACATCTTTTCTCTGTTACCCAGGCGCAGGATGCAGAGGCTGGGAGCCTCTAAGATCACACAGGTAGACTTCCTTCCCAAAGAGATGGTCTCTTACTGCAAGGAGACACAAACGCCACTCACCGCCCACCTGTCTGAAGGTGAGTATTTTGTGTGTTTGTGTGTGTCTGTGTCTATGTGCATGTGCATGAGTGACATCTTTTGACAGTCCATATCATAGTCTTAAGATTCAAGCTGTTTTAGGGTCCATGGGGCACCAAAGTTCACAGGAGGCAACAGAAGTTCTCAGGTTTCAATGATTGTCGTCTTTGTACGGTTGAATTTGATACTCCTTCTGTTAGCCAGTTCACAGCCTGTAAACCTGGAGCAATTTCAAGGCTGACAGATGAAAGTTACTCGAGATGATTACTGATGGATGTTGGAGCATCGCTGTGTATATCTGGGTTGTATGCACACAAAAATGTACTTTTGTGAATGTGTATTTTACAGTTTAGGGTCCTTAAATAGGAGGAGCTGTCATTCATTCCATCATGATTTGGTCTGGGTCTGGGAAGAAATGGTACACAAGAAAAATGTGGCTTTTTTTGTCTAGTTGTGTGTATGAGTGTGTTTGCTTACAGGGAAATGTATGTGTGCATATTTGTTCTCTGCAAGTGGGCGTGCGTGCGCATGTGCAACTAAACACATCCATATGGTGAAAACTGAGGTTAGTTCTGCACTTGATTTGGCATAACGTTGGCGGTTGTGATTTCAGGGCATACAGATTTGAGTATTTTTCTATTGGAGGAGAAAGATGATGGAGATTTGGATGGATGACTGTTGTTGACAGCCTTTGTTCTTATTCCAGGTGCAGATATTCCATTCAGAAATGTCATTTTTACGTGTAGGAATGCACATACAAATACTACTCCACCGACACACTCTCCATCCACACTGACTGCCAGGCATGTATGTATAACACACACACACACGCACACACACACACGCACACACACGCACACACTCTCCATCGTCTTCTCCATCTTCCCTCTTTTAGTTGCCAAGACAGCTGGCAGCCATGTGACTGTGAAGGGGTTGTACTTCCTGCTTCCTGTCATTATAATAGATGGTCTGGTGTGGATTCCACTGCCCTCCTCCACCACGCAAATACACACACGTCTGTCCTGATCAGTATCCAAACGGCCCGCCTCAGCTCCCCCCATTTCCTTGACAGACCCAGGAATAGATCATTTTATTCAACAAGTGCATGGGGCCTGAATCACATGGGTCACACACACAGCAGAATTTTAACCCTAAGTCTGCGTGTACATACAAGGCCTCCAAGTATATGGAGTGCCAAAAACACCATACACAAACAAACAAACAATGCTACTTTTGTGAGAGAGAGAGAGAGGGAGAGAGAGAGAGAGAGAGAGGAAGAGAGAGAGAGAGAGAGAGGGAGAGAGAGAGAGAACATCTGGGAGCCAGAGCAGAGCTGTGGTGGTCTACAGGGAGGTGACCCTGGCCTTAGGAGACCCTTTGGCAGACTCCCACAAAGCTTGTGTGTGTCTGGAGAAGGAGGAAAAGAGGCTGATAGTAGCACCTGCCTGCACTTCTGGCTGTATGTTTGTTCAGGCCAGTTCCTTTAGTTGATTACTGAACCTAACGTGCACACATCTCATTTTTAGGTTGCAGCTACAGGTTGTGTACATAATTATTTAGGCCACAACTTGAACATTTCTGTCTCTTTCTGTTATCCCAGCCAATTAAAGCTGGTTACAGATTTCTATTGAATCTTGGAATTTTTGTTGTCAAATATTAGGTTCCTCAGGTTAGGTAAGCGTTTCACGTTTAATAAAATGTAATTGAACCGTGATCAGTGTGTCTCTACAAATAATGCAAGTAACTGAAAACCACCTTAATAATAAACCCCGTGTTGCGTTAATCACCATCTCAATGTATTTTCAGTCTAATACAGTTTCGCTACTTTCTTAGTCTCTCTTTTCCTCCCTTAATCCCTTTCCTCTCAGCCCTCGGGGTCCGAGCTGGGCAAAACGGTTCTGTAAAGCAGCTAATGCTACCTCTGTTTTATGTTAAAACGTATATTATACAGAACGAGAGAAGAGAGATTTAGTGAGGGAGAAAGCCAGCTGTCTGCTCTGTAGGAACGAAGGGAAGAGTAAATCTGTTGTGTTAATGATGGTGGTGTGTCTCAGGGCTGTATAAATCTCTATGGAGGGACCTCTTGCATTTATATATCTGTTCTGTTTCTCCAGAATTAGACTCTGTTTGTAGCTGTAGCTGAGCGGGCTCCTCACATGCGTGCTAATGGCTTTATTTGAAGAGTTGGGTCTCTGAGATGACGGCGTTGTGTTAAGAATGTAGGAAGACTAACATATTCGAGTGAACTTGAATGCATACATTTTTGATAAATTTGTGCAGAGGTGTTCATGATACTAACCATCCGTGAAGTCCGGCTTGATTCTATTTTGCCAGCTGTCGTCTTTTCTGCGTTTCTCTGCAGAGCATGTGCGATTGTCAGTCGACCCTTCTCACGATAGCAGAACGAACAGGTACAGGAGCGGGAGAGTTAATCCATCACGAATGGTGTTTCTCTCGGACAGATAAAATAAATGCTAAAATTGGTCACCAAATATACTTTGGGTGGGGAACCCTGCTGTTTGTTAAGCTCTGTGTTAGTTTGTTGTTAGTAAGGATCATTTTAACAGTGATTCAGCACGTCTCAAGGTCAGTAAACGTGTCCTGGTTGGACGCTAGTTGACCTTGACCTGCCAAACTGACAAGACAACTTCCCTAGAAGGATGAGTATTTTATCGTATTTTTTTAATAAAAAATGCACATTGTACTTTGTATCTTATCAGTCTATTATAATCTTTCAAGGTCACATATTTCTTTATATTTTTATATTCCAGAGATGATCTCTCTGACTAGATGTATGGTTATCTCTATATAATGTTAATAGGGCCTGAATTTACTAAATGATCCTTAATGGAGAAGGGTTTTTCACATCAAAACTGTAGAATTGACGTCAAGTGTGTGTGAAAGGAAGGATAAGTGTAGTCTCATCGTAATCACTTATAATAATTAACGGATGACTCAGAGATTCTCTCATGGCCTCTTCTCCTCATGAACTACTGACCTCCCCAGTTCTCATATCTGCCCTTATGATCAAGGTGGCTTGTGTGTGTGTGTGTGTGTGCCGTGAGTATGCCTTATAAGAGTGTGTGTGTCGGAGACTGAATACAGCTTTATCAAATTGTATTGATTTGATCTGACTATGTGGGTGTTCATCTTCTACACAATCGTTTTAAAGCTCCCATGGAGATGTGTGTGTGTGTGACTCTCATTTAAAGCAGTTAATGATATGGCTTTTCATTTCCGTGACCAATTGCCTTCCTATAATCGTGATGTGTAGCTGTCTATGTATGTTCCTTTTCCCATTGGCTGCTCAGTGATCTGTCTGTCCTAAACATCCATTGTGTCAGGCAATCGGATTAGCCCCAGTCACGGTTGGCTCCAGCTATTTACTGCGATCCTAATGGGTATGAATGGACATGCTTGTCGTGAGGGCTGGACGCTTTGTCTCACGACATAGCAGGGAAATAAAGTAAGGTCTAATGTGGTGTGTGATAGTAACCTAACCTACTAAGGTCAAACAAAGTGTGTGTTGGGTAGCTGCTGTTTCATGCCTCTATCTTGTGCCTAACCATGTTGACATGTTCTTCAGAAAGAGAAGTGGCTTGTATTTCGAATTGACTGTACTTTGCACCCAAAACAGAATCTAATATAAATAAATACTGAAACAAAGTCATTTTTCTGAATATAAGTAATCAAACAACATGCCATGTCCAGCAATGGTTTTGCAATGTGACACCTGTGTGAGTCTCTGCAAACCCTTTCTCGTGTCTACTATTTAACCACAGCAGTTGTAACGTTGCGCCTCCATTTTGATCGCGTCTCACAATATTTTGTTGAGCCAAGCTTTGAACACTCCACATGTTGGACCTATGAGATATCGCATAGTTTCAGCAAAATGCGGGCAACCTTTCTGCCTCTCTCTTTGTTTCTCCCTGCGTCCCTCCTCTGGACCGGCCAATCCCTCTTGGCCATGAACGGAGTGAATGTCAGTACTCTGACAAACCCACTCCTTTTACTTTCTACTGATCCCAATCTGTGTGTGTGTGTGTGTGTGTGTGTGTGCGTGTGATGTTGGCAAGAGCAGGAAAGGTCAAGGGGATTGCAGGCAGTTTGCGCTGTGCATGTGCTTGTGCACGTATACATGTGTGCAGGTTAGCATGGGTGTAGTGTGAGCCTGACTCAGTTTGTAGGAAATTGGTTTCGCTCAGCGGAGATCCGTAATAGGCCTCAGTGGAAAGGTAGCCAAAGAAATTGAGAGAAAATGAAGGGAAGGGAGAAATAGAATGTAAGGTAAGATTAAGAGAAATCTTTGGCCGCTAGAGAATAAAGTGAGGAGAGGAGGAGGAGGAACAAGAGCAAAACAAATGGGGGAGAAGCAGTGGAGGCCGCTGAACGATGTTATGATATTACAGCAGTAATTTCTTGCTGTGAACCACAAGTAGGCCTCCAGAAATACAACTGTGTGTGTTTGGGGAAACTTTGTAAAACCTTCTTTTTAGGGTTAAAAGTTCATGGGGTCGAGAGTGTGCGGTAATGTCCGTGCATCCGTATGCAAAAGCTAGTGTGCATGACTCTCTCTCTTTCTCTCCCCCCTCTAGTATTTTCTGGCCCATTAGTTTTCAGGGTCTGAACAGCTTGAGTATATAGTTGGTCAGTAATTCACTCCTTAAGTATATTTACTGCAATAAGTGGCTTTCTTTTGACATGTGGTGGACTGGTAATGGCCTCTAATTACAAGAGAAAACCCATTTCCAAGCACTAATCTGAAAAGACATTTTTTTGTGAGTGTACTCGCACGTAAGCATAAATGTAAACACACATGTGCAGACCAACATACAGGAGAATAAACAAGCATGCACACACGCCCAGTAATGTATGCAGGAACACACAGGCACACTGGCAAAGCGACCACACACGTGCGAAAAAACGCGTAAAAAATGCGCCAAAAAAAAATTGCAAAAACGCGCAAAAACGTCACCTGAGCTGAACTTAATCCATTAATGGAGCGCTTAAGAAACCAAACTGCAAATTTAGAAAATGATCCTGACTATTGGCAGCAGATTGGTCCAATTAGAATGTTTACCTTTGTCTATTTTTCCACAAAACTTCTAAATATATTAAAGTTCAACAGTTGTACACAAAATGTCCTTCAGGATTTAATCCAATAGGGCCAATGGATTTTAAATTGGCACTAAAAATATTGGAAACTGTCTGAAACTACATGAGTTTAATACCGGTAGTTTATATCACTAGGTTATTTAAGTGTTTGTATTATTTTTTGAAGTTATTTTGCATTGATATGTATCGACATTGGGAAAATATTCATATTAACATTGTGATATTTATTTCAACCATATTGCCAGTCCAAGTTGGCTCACTTAACAGACCCCAAATCTTTTTATTATATTCTCTGACATGAAACTAATCCTTTCAGGTTTTAATAGGTTTTAATCACTAAATATGTAGCCATGTTAACAGTCATACAAACATCAGTTGTAAAAATTTAATAAAAACCCTAAAGCAAAAAAGCCAAATGTTATAGCCTGGATTATGTTATTTCCAATGTGCAGTTTAAGCGCAGTAACATTAGAGCTGGGTATTAAAACCTTGATATCTTTTGTTACTTACCAAAATATGTTTGTAGCACGAAAAGTATGAAAAAATTGTCATCGCATGACAACTTGCAGAGCTTTTCGAATTAAATCGATAAACAAGTCAAGAATTTAAAGAAGTGTATTGAAGTTGTGTAAGAGCGTAGTGGGTGACTGTTTAGTGAGGGGTGCTCAAGTCAAAAAATAAAATATAGGGTGATGTAAACAGCTTAATGACACTACTTTCTTATTTGTACTTGCCACATAATTGTGCTCATGAAAAGTAATGCTTGATTGTAGCTGTTGTGTCTAGTTTCTTCTCCAAGACATCATCAGGAGGGAAAGTATTACTGTGTTGGACAGCGGGCTGAGGCTCATCCTTAAACTTCCCTCAGTCAATTTATGGCTTTGGCATTTTCTCCAATCCAGTGAAGCAACGATGCACTGGAATAAAGAAACAGAGAATGTAACGCACTCCCAGTCGTCTATACGAAAAAAACGACATGACTGAGGGGTTTGTGGGCAGTCTTCAAGGTCCTGGAGGGAGGAATGTGGTTGCATGAGTGTGTGCTTTGCCTGGTTAGGTACGTATAAGTTTCTGTATGCGTCTGTGTATGTGCATATATGTGTATGCAGCCACATATGGAAGCGCTTGTCTCATACAGTGTTGTTGTTCCAGCCAGGCGGCTACAACAGACGTGTGTGTGTGTGCGTGTGCGTGTGCGTGTGTGTGTGTGCGTGTGTGCGTGTGTGTGTGTGTGTGTGTGTGTTTTCTAAAGGCAAAATTCAAGGCAAATAGAGAATAACCACAGTGAGTGTATCCAAAGGACTCTGAACAAAATGTACTCAGTTGTTTTACTTTGAGTCTGTTCTACTGAAAGTGCATTTTAGAATTGTCTTTTTATGTTTGGTGACTTCTGGACTTGTGAAAGAGCCTTGAGGTCTCAGCTTCTCGGGATGCTATTTAAGCTAAGTGTGTGTGTGCGCTGTGCGAGCATGTTCACACACATACTGTACACACAAACTCGTTCCTCAGATCAGACTTGGGTTTTTTTGCTATTACGCTCTCCCTTCGTCTTTCCCCTGCAGACACACATAATCGGCCAATGCTTCTCTCTTTCTCTCCTCATGAAACAACTCTGAGTTTGGCTTTTATCGTCATCGCCCTCAAAAGGGCGCAGCCTTCACTCCCATTTCACTCCTGAAATTGATGCAGGGTCCCGAGCGGTTTCTGTCAAAATGGCCATGGCAGTCAAAACCCTGAAAACCTCTTGATATTAGAGAAAAAATAATGTCTTTCACAGTGCGTAAGGTATTCCAAGTGAGTCACAGATGATTGCAATTTTCCCCTATGACCACCGTATAATAAGGTACATGAACCCCGTCTTCATCTCCCTCCCTCTGGCTTTCTCTCTCTCTCTCTCTCTCTCTCTTTGGCAAAATGGCCATCATCCAAAATAATATTTGCCATCTGACGAGTGCTTGAGATGAGTAGGAATACAGTTTCATGTTTTTTTTCTCTTTTCAAGTGTTTTCTTTTTTTCTCCTTTTTCGCTTGCATTTTGTTGAACTTGACTTTTTGGCATGTGTGCCCCACCCTTCCCCCTCCTTGTTGCATTTTTTATACGTGTGTAAAACAACAGTGTGTCTTTAACGTTTGCCTGGGTGGTCTCCTCTTGTACTCCGAGATCCCATCGACTCTCCAGGGATTTTCATTTGATAGGGTAGCGGTTCACTGCCACAGCTAGCCTGCAGCTCATAGCCCTGCTTCGCTTTAGTTGCTTTAGTTTGATGTTTGGCATTTTTGTGCCTTTTGACTGTGTTATACTCTCGGTTTTAAAAATGGCACCTTTTAACAGACCAAACCTTTTAACACAAGCAGTTTGTTTTCAATTGTTCTTCAGTCAACCCTGGTAATCAAATTTAACAGGCTTTTAAATCGTTTTGCTTTTTTTTTTTTTTCTTGTTGAGTCAAACTTTACATTTCCAGATCATTATCACAGTTTATAGCTTGACGGTTGATTGAGGTGAAATTTAATAACCATGCTGGTTTTTTGTTTGGCTGCCGTGTGGCATGCTATTCTGCAACTCTCCAGCAGGGAGCACTCTTGGCACATATACTTGAGGGCTCCTTCAAAGTCTTCCCAACCCAAAGTGTCAAGAGATTTTTATTAGGAATGAGTATCAACTGGAATTAAATGATGGTATTATAAAATAACAGTTTTCCAATTAATCTGAAACATGTGTTGGCTTTTTAAGTCTTAATTTGATTGACAAAATTTGATTAAATTGAAGGGCAGTGCTTTCTTTGACTCAGAAAATGGGTTTATATATTTATTTAACAGTGTTGGTGAGTTGCCGTGAATATTTTTGTCTATTTTAGTCCAATCCAGAAGGACTCAACCCCAAGCATCAACCTTTAGCAGGCCTATAAAAACAGTTTGTCCCATCCGTCCGTCCCTCATTAAAACAAAATGAAACACCATCGTCATACGAGTGGCAAACACAGAGCTCCAATCACCATCTGAGCCACACACACACACACACACACACACACTCACAAATACACATACACAGCCCTATTTCTGAGTGACACAAATCCCAGCTCAGATGGTTGAAAAGTGAGTCGATGCCACAGCGGTGAATTTTATGTAAGACTTTTTTTCTTTCTCTTGGTCTCTCTCTCTCTCTCTCTCTCTCTCTCTCTCTCTCTTTCTCTCTCTCTCTCTCTCTCTCTGACTGGGTTTTTGACAGTTTGGAAAGTTTGAAGTCATGGGTTTTAATCAGGGTCTTGCGGCTGGGCTCAGAGCATGGCGTGGCGTGGCATGATGGCTCAGTTTAAAGATGTGGGTCTGGGTCGGGGCCAAGCCTGGGTGGCACTGCTAGAAAGAGAGGGGGGTGAGACAGACAGAGAGAGAGAGAGAGAGAGAGAGACAGAGAGAGAGAGAGAAAGGACTGAAAGAGAAAAGGAGATGGGGAGAGGATCTACTTCGGCTGCACCCACAGCACACAGCAGAGTTGGCCGCAGACCCCCAAAGACCTGAATGGGCTGCATTAAGGAAAGCTGATTATGTGAGGGCATGCATGTGTGCATACGGTGTAGACTCAAGTGTACATAGACTTCAACACACACACGCACACACAATGTTTGATCAGTGTGGTGAAGAGATTAATTAATCTAAATCATCCTGCAGGGTTTTAGCTTCACCAGTTTTACATCAGGTCTTGCTGCTAATGTGCGTGTATGCGGCGAATACTTTACCCCTACTGTGGTAATCATGACTTGATGAGCCATGATGAATTTTAAGCATTATTTTCTATTAAAAACAAATGGAAAGGCAAAAAAGACAAAAAAAAGAAAACAGAATAAAATGAACAACTTAAAGAAACATGCATTTTCATTTTGCCCCGGGATTTTATGTAGGTACAAGACAATCTATAGCCGAAAAAAGTATTAAACAAGCAATAACTCAACATTTGATTGACTTTCTAGGAGGCTTAAGGGGTGTTAAGTCTCTGGAGTAGAACTTACTGACAAGAAGTTGCAACTGTGGACTTGGTTGATGCCATATTGTTCTCTACAGTCTGTACTGTCTGTCCTAAACATCGACAGATCAGTGAGATTCTTGCCCTCTCACCTCTCAGCAAATGATCTGTTCGACTTTACTGCACGGCTGGCTCCAACCCATCAATTTGCTGTCCGACCTGACTAACGGAGGTCCCTAAAATGTTGGCAGTGTTTCACTGTGTTCAAAAAGAGAGCTATGTGCGAGGCCCGCTGAGTGAGTAAGAGCATGGCTGGACTAACTGTCAAAAGCATGGAAAATAAGGCAGAGCACTGTTTATTTCTAATTTCTGGGTCTATACTCAAAATGGGCCTTGAGTTTGTTTCATATGGCTGAAAACATTAAGCTTCCGCTTTAATGTCCCACAGGAAAAGACTTGTTGTGTGAGATCCTATAAGCCAAAGTAAAGTATTCCCAGTGTTACGGCTTACCTTTATGCATTTAGTGTAGAGATTTCTAGATTTGTACAGAATCATCCTGTAGATCTAAATCATTTTTTTTAATGTTCATGGCAAAAGTAATTTCCCGAATGCCTGTCGTATCACATTTGATTTATCTTAGAATTTTATTTGTGACCTACTATGTCATTATTTCAGTCGTATAAAATCATTGTGGGTTTTTTTTTTTTTTTTTTGGTGCTTTGATAACAAGGATTATATTACTGTAGGTGGGTCACATTAAAGTGAGAAAATTCCCCTGTTGCCTTAGGTCATTTGTAATGTATGCAGAGGTGAAGTGGATATAGTGTGAGTGTACGCGTCTGTCAATAAGAGTTGTTCTCAGTAAAGTGTGTGTGTGTGTGTGTGTGTGTGTGTGTGTGTGTGTGTGTGTGTGTCAGGGCCACATTAGAGGAGCCTTTCAAGTCATGTCGACCTCCTCCTACTCCTCTGCATAGTGCTTGTGTTGTGGTCCGCCCAACAGCCAACCTCCCAGAACCCCTGCGAACTGTGTGTGTGTGTGTGTGTGTCTGTGTGTGTCCGTCCATATGAATGTGCATCTACTGTAATGTTGCAGGGTTATTCCCAGTGCGTGGGATCCCCCAAAATCCTGCTGGATTTCTCTTTTGTGTCCCTCTTCCTGTTCCACCGCCTCCTCTCCATCATATCAGTATCCATCTTTCTTTGTGGTTAATACAATGGAGATCTATAAAAATGATGAGTTCTGTCAACTTTGATTGTGCGTGACTCAGTTTAGCAGTCACCTCCATACTGCTATGATAAGTCTGCGGCTCTGCCCCCATAATGTCGTCGATGACAAACTTGGGGCCTGGTCTCATCCTCCCCTCTACACACACACACACACACACACACATAACACCCGCAGCTCTTTGATAACGATGCCAATCGCTCCAAGCATGTGCTAACACATTTCGGCACACTAGCACTTACTGTGGATTGGGTTCAGAATAAAAGGTTAGCGGACGCTTTGATCCTTTACGGAACACATGCTAACACATTATTGCCGTGACACACCAAGCCATTGTGCTTTACGTGCTAGACGAAGAGGAGCAGAAGACGATGTGTACGTCTTTTATATGCTGTCAGTATATGTAAAACTTCTCTCCACATGCTCGATAGTAGCTGCCTACTGTGAAATAATACAAGATGTTTAAGCTAATGGAACTCTCAGCGGTGTGTCTGCCTTCATTAAGACTATGTTTTCTTTATTCCACAAACAGATCAGCCCATTACTCTCACTTGAACTGTTTCACTCTTCTGTTGGTTCATAAAATAATAATGTTTACATTGGCTAACAAGAGAGGTATGCATAGAAAATGTGTTTTAATTGGCCTCAATACAGTGGCTTTTTGCATTGTAATTACCAGCTAACTCCTACTTCTGTGTCTGAGAGTAGCTCTGTGTAAGTACAGGAAAACAAGCACACTCAGAATATAGATTTAGCTTTATATTTTTCATATTTTGCTCAGGAGGTACCAGAAAAGGTTGCCGAGTTACATAAACAAGAACAGACAATAGTGTTTTGTTGGTTATGATACTTTCAATGCAATGCAAAAAGGATGTAAGAACAGAGGAGTCAAAATACATTTCTTTAGCTAATGGCTGAATTTTTGAAAATAATTGTCAGTTGCAGCTCTTCAGAACTGTTCGCATGGGACACAAACCTCAATTTCTAATTGTGTTGAGTTTAAAATATGAGTTGCCTAGAGTCATACATTTGGAAACATTTATTTTGTTTAAAAAAAAAGCACACTATATAATCATATCGTCACTACACGGTTCAAACAAAAGTTGATATGTACTAGGGATGCACCCATCCGACCTTTTCTCTCCAGATACTAATTCTGATACCTCAAATATCTGCCAATTCCAAGTACCGATCTTATACCAGTGTTTCCTATTTTCCCAAATTTTAAAACCCGTAGATCTTGCTGCGGATAACGAAATGGAATCAATTTTCTGTTAAGTAACATGAAAACTGAGTCTGTCTGCAGTGACTGTACGTAACGCTGAACTTTATAATGATATTGACAAAGAAAAGTTTGGGCCTTCGACCCGATCCACCGATCAGATAAGTTTCGGTATGGATAGGTGCATCCCAAAAAACACACAATAATATATTGAATTATTGTCCCAGTCCGAACTGACAGCACATTGGACAGTGTCTAGTGTAGTACTTATGAAGAGCCTGACAGAGCATACCTGTATGAAAGCTGTGCTGTGACCTTCCATCACCTTTCTGCAGTCAGTAATACTTCTGTGCTTCCAAACAATTTCACAAATTCAGACATGCGTGCACATGCCTCTGTTAGTGTATGTGTACATATGCATTTACCAACCACCTTTACACATTTGTGTGTGTGTGTGTGTCTGTGTGTGTGTGTGTGTGTGTATACTTGTGTTTTCTATCTCCACACTGTGAATCCGTGTGTCTACATACCTGCTGGGTTGTGCTGAATTGACTGAGCACGGTCAGCATGAGTAAGCAGCCAGGGGAAGATTGAGGAAGCTACCGAGGATATCATTACCCCGGGTGTGTTGCCGGCCAAAACGGGAGCCCCCAAGCGGAGTTTCATCAAGGTGGACCCCCATCTGCGGCGAGGGGGAGGACACCAGTTAACCTGTCGTCCCGCAGCGAGGAGCGGTATTAAGCGGCAGGTGGAGAGAGAAAGCATCCCGTGACTGGAAAGAGGTGGAAACAAGAAAGTGTGCGGATACTTACAGGGTAGCGAGCAGACACGCTCAAACTGTGGAAGATTGTCTCTTTTGAGTTCCCCTCCCTGCTTCCTTTGCAACTCATCAGTAAACCCCGTAGCGCCTCTGTGTGTGTTTGAATGTACATACACGTTTTATATTATCATTTCCAACCCTTGAGTACCACTTTCCAGTATCATTTACCGCAATATAGCTTTTGCTTTACTTACATACACAGAAATGTATCTCCTAAAAAAATTTCCATTCAAAGGAAATAGCCGGGATATTTTTGGTGCGGGGACTCTGAGAGAACAACTTGATGCATGGCCGCTGGCAACGACATCAGCAGTATCTTCATACGGGAATTGGACCGTCTCTCCTCAGTGAGGTAACCCATAGGCCATGAATCACGCTGCCTTGCTCCAGAGTCCTGTGGTCCCGGGGGTTGACAGTTTGACCGCTCCTCAATGTGGTCTCTCTCCTCTACTCACGCTCCTCCCATCACCACACATTCCAAACACTGGACCGGTCACGTAAGGTCAAGAAAATAGAATCAAAGAATAAAATAAAAGTTCCTAATTTATCTTCCCACTGCTGATTAGCAGGATCCCTGATTGCTTTTCCACATCCTGGAGGCCTTTGCAGATTCATGACAACAGTGTGTGGAGGGGAAGAGTGATGAGACTGATGGATGTCAAAAAAATATCCGAGAGAAATCAAGCTTTACAAACTGAAGCCTGGAGGGAGAGACAAAAGGGCGTGAAAGAAGGGTTTTCTTGTGCGTCTCTGTTTGCTTGTCTGTTTTGGCAGCTCAGACATTGAGCTAGTCTGGCAGTCTGCCTGTCTGGTCCTCTCTGGTCTCTCCTCTATTCTGGTGGGTCACTGGTGTTTGGATCACTACAGCTGGCTGTTAACCACCGACTTGGACTGAGCCTCATGTGTTTGATTTAGCTTAGTCATTTATCATAAACATGACAAAATGAAAGTCATTTATCAAAAAACTTGGAAGTAAAAAAAAAAAAAAGAAAAAAGAAAAAAAGGAAACGTAACGAATGGGTTAGAGAAGGATGTACTGGGAAGCATTAAATAATGAATAAAATAATGCCAGAAATGATTGCAATCATTATGATAAAGTTGTTCCATCAATTATGATCGTATTTCTACCTTTTATAAAGAGCAGCAGTGAGCTCATCAAAAGCTTAGGAGTCCAAGTGATGAATGGACAGTTCATCCAGTGCAGGAGCAGCCCTTCAGCAAGTGGTTTTAACAGTGCCCCAGGCCATACTCCAGCTGAGTTAAACACACCCCGTGTGTGTGTGTGAGTTTCTGTGTGTGTGAGAGAGAGAGACATGACACGTCTGAGGGTGTGATGTAGTCACTTCCTCCCACTGGACTGAGCGACTGTTGTCAGCTTGACCCTGCGGCAGTTAACCCCTCGCCACCTCTGGCACTACAGGCGAGGGCCCCGGGTGTGTGTGTTTGAGAGAGAGAGAAAGACAGATTGTATGTGTGTAGCGTGTGTGTTGGCAGACCACAGGTGTCTGGTCACGGTGTCAGGGTGTTAAGAGGTCTTCTGAGAGCACCCCCCCCCCCTGCCCGACTCTCAGCATCTGTTTCGGAGGGAGGGAGCGGCAGAAAAGAGGAGGAGAGGTTGGTAAGGGTTACCAACACATACCCCAAGGGGTGTGGGGGCTTGTTGAGGGGCAGTAGCTGACAAGCAGGTGCCTATGTTGACAGTAACCCTTCATACTTGAACCCCACCTCCTCCCAAACACACACACACTGCACACACTTACAATAAATCCTGGAGAGGCAAGCATAATTGCAGAGCCTGATTAGAGGGAATGCAGAGGGAATCCCCTTTTACACACACACACACACACACACACACACACACACACACACACACAGACCATTGGATCCTTTTGTTTGGGGTCAAAGGTGAAAGAAAAAGAGGAAAGCACACACAACTCTGTCATTTCCTGCTGTGTGTGTGTGTGTGTGTGTGCGTGTGTGTTTGATTTGCGTGCACAATGTCCACACATGCAGACCATGTGAACCCAGCTGCAGCATGGATATGGGCACAGGCTTGTTTCCTGCTGTATTTCTTTTCCGAGACAATGTATAATTAATATACATATGCAACAGTAATATAAACTCTGCAGCATTTATGCTCCACTTTTTGTGCTTCCTAAAAAAAAAAATACGAGTGCGTGTGTTTGTAAATGAAACCCATTTGGACCAAATGTTAGTTAGTCAGGTGTACCGGTGCCTGTCTGGGAATGATTATTTTGCTAAGAAGGGGGGGAAGGCAGTACACAGCGGGAGGTCGAGGAAAATTGGAACAGCTGTTGATTAACATGAATGCTCTCTCTCTCTTTCTTTTTTTTTTTTAACTCTCAGTAGAGGAGGAAGAGGAAGATGAGGAGATGATGGAGGCGAAGCCAGGCCCAGAGTCGGAGCAGCAGGATGAAGATGACAACAGGGAAAACAAAGAAGGTACAAAGGATTGATGGATGGACGGAGAGTGAAAATGTTCAGCTATTATCATTGGAGTGATCCTTAATCACCTCATTATTTCACGTTTACATTTTTTTTTTTTTAATTCAGAAAGTTTCCTCCTGCATAGGCAAGGCAAGTTTATTTATATACTGTGGCACATTTCAGCAACAAGGCAATTCAAAGCACTTTAAACCGTTAAAAGCATTGAGACAAAGTGCAAAAGAAACGCATAATAAAAGGCCATTAAAATACGATTTTAAAAACATTAGAAGGATAATACAGTTTCGGTCAAATAGAAGAAGACAGGCATAAAACACAAGAATAAAATTGCAGTGTAAGAAGTTGATATTTAATTTGATTTAATAAAAGGTAGCAGCAAACAGAAAACTATTTAGCCTCGATTTAAAAGAACGGAAAGTTGTAGCCAACCTGCAGCAATTGTGCCCCCAATTACTGCCAAGAGAAAACGTAACATTCTTTACCCTCCAGTCTCCGTCCCTCGACTTCTCACATGTTGTTGGTGAAACTGTCACAAAACAGGGCCACTTGTGTGTGACACCCTCTGCCAGTCAGTGGGTGTATCAGATGGAAGGATGCGGGTGATTACGGTGGGGGTTAAGGCGGGTCCAGCATATCAGCTCCATGGCATGTGGGGGTCAGCACTGATTAAAAACCTGTCACTTGACCCCCCCCCCCCGACCGCACTTCAAAGTGGAGAGGAGCGGAGAAGGGCGTGTGTGTGCATGCATATGTGGAGGGTTTATGTAGTGAAATATGGAGATAAGTCCTTGGTTGGGTAGAAACACAACTCGTTGCGGATGCACAGATGGATCGACATATTCATATTCAGACACATAACCCAATCCTGACCGTGCTGAATGTGACTCAAACACACATAGTCAGATGTATGCACACACGCACTCATAAACACACAGTCATCCGTCTCCTCTCCATCCTGGCCTATTAGAAGGTCTGGCCTTTGATCTCTGCCACTCGATTCACTGGGTCTTTTCTGACAACTCGTAATAAATACAAAGGGATGGGGGGGATCAAAGTCAAGAGGCAGGGTAAAGGTCGATATATGTGTGTTTGTGCTTGCTTGTGTGTGTAAAAACGCATGTGTGCTTGGGGACAGTGACTTCAAAAACCGGACGCCGTGCTGTGCAGCCATTATGTTCAAAGGGAGGCGGGACGCTTTGTTTTTCTCTTGTTCATGAAGTTCTTACTGTAGGGTTTTATTAGAAAAGATGCATTAGGAACTGTTTGTAGTTTATTATGTCCTGGATGTGATTCTGGTTTTGATGGAGATGAAGTGAATGTTAATCTGACATTCGGAAGCATTTTTTTCCCCCCCCAGTAGACATGACGGGACTCCGTGCAGAGTGCTAGTAAAGTAACATACGGCAAGGTATCTGTGCTATTGTCAGTGATTATAAAGTTAAATGTGACAATGTCAGTTGAGTAGAATAAATAGACAGTTAAAGGATCTTGAACTGTGCAGAGAGAAAGTGTTATTTGCTATTTCAAAATAAAAGCGTGCCTGTATTTTGCAGGTCACATCAAATAAATTCCATGTTCAAATGCATTAATAAAAGGAAAAGGGAAACTCCCTAGATTGAACATTTTGATATTTGTGGTGTTATTAATGATTAGAAATGTTTTCCAGAAATAAAGTACATTCATAATCTATTAATCATCTAAAGCAAAAATGCCAAACATTCCCTTCTTTCAGTTTCTTAATTAGGAAGATTGCTGCCTTTCTTAGTCTTAAAATTACAATGATGTAATATCTTTGTGATTTGGACTATTGGTCGGACAATAAACTTTTACGTTTGTTAGTTTAATCGATAATTGTGTAAACGCAGGTTTTATGGGGCGCACTATGTATGCAAATAAGACTTCCTCGAGCGCTCGTGTCTTTATGAGTATGTTCCTTCCACCAGGCTCATTTCCAGTTCTGCGGGAGCTGACGGAGGAGGAGAGGCAGCAGATCCTGCACTCTTCGGAGTTTCAGAGTTTCTTCGACTGCAGCATCCGGGTGATGGAGAGAGCTCTGGCCGAAGACGGCAACATCTTCTTCGACTACAGCGGCCGGGACCTGGAGGACAAAGAGGGGTGAGCAGGGAGGGAGGGAGGGAGGGAGGAAAGAGTCCCTGTTTGGATGTGAGAGCACATGTGAGTGTTTACTTGCATGCCTCCAAACTAAGAAATGTGCAAAGACTGACTCATGCCCACTGTGTCACTCTAGGGGCCCGGGAGCTCCTTTGTTCTTCAAAATGCATGTCTTCCTGCTGATGTCACCCTCTCATGGGGAACTGAAAACCATCATGTCTTAAAGAACTTTTTCTTGCCATCTGAAGAGTTGCTTCCAAACGGAGGTTATCAAAAGTGTTGGTTGAAGTTCTAAGAGTCATAAGTGCAAAGATGTTTTAGTATACTGCTCTGCTATTATAGAAGAATGCAACTCACTACAACTTTGACCACTGCAGCCACAGTGAAGCATCAAGCCTGTGGTCAAATAGAGATTATGTCTAAAACAGGCCATGGCCCAGTGCTCAACATCGGTCCCCTTCTTTTATAGGGCATGCTATTCATGAAAATGTAACAACTTAGCCTACATTTCACCACCTGGTTCAATTACTAGTCGTTCTTACACAGCACCGCAGACAAAGTGGATCATTCACACTTATTATTGTACATTATTTGTTGTATGTAGCACTCATTATATGGGTCTATTTACAACTGAAGGTGTGGTAACTAAGTTAACATGAACAAATAGACACAGACACACAACTGTGGTGGTACAACTTTCTGAAACGATGCCGCAATTTGTACAGAATCTAGTTTGACCACTTGAAATAACCGTGTGAACAGCGAGTCAGTCGGCTCTCTCACCCAATGATGTTAATTCAAAATGCTGAATCAGGCGATGGCCAATGTTAGGGGCTGAGAAAGGGGCAACACATCTCATAAACTTTAGACAACATGGACTACCAACCGTCAGCTTGGTGTATCACGACCCTGAGAGGCCTTTTGTGTATATTAGATGACATTTTATTTAAATCCCTGAGCTTCATTAACTAAGTACTGTATGTTTGTTAGACACAAAGACGTCACCAGTTTTTTTTTTTTACCTTTTTTTTTTCAAGGTGTACTTTGATCCTAGACTACTTTTGACTTAATCTCACTATAGTTATGTATTTTCAGTACATTTGCATTCATAGTATACCGATATGTCGTAATATAAGCATGAATTCCACTCTTACTTTTCATCAGTTAGGTGTAGTGCAGCTCTGTGATTGTGATTAGCGCGAGCCGCAATGCATTAAGGTTAAAAGGCTTCTCCACTTCCTCCGTACTTTCTATGGCTAGTACACTTTGTAAATCTCCAGGTTGGAGTTACCTTAGCAATGATCACAAACGACCCCAGCAGACAGAAGGCACTTTTTTTCTTGGCAGCGTATCTCATGTTATCTCTACTGTGTTTTTGCAGAGACTTGGGTAGCGGCTCCAGTCTGTCCTTCAGTCGACTCTTCTACGATGAACACTGGTCGAAACATCGCGTGATCACCTGCCTCGACTGGTCCCCTCAGGTGAGGCCTGCAGCCTTCAAGTGTTTGTGACTCTAACTCCTTAATGTTAAATCTTGGCAACAATTATGCAGGTGTTAAGCATCACTTTTTTAATGTGCATGTTCATCCCTCTGTCTCTCTCTCTCTCTCTCTCAGTATCCTGAGTTGCTGGTCGCCTCCTATAACAATAATGAAGATGCTCCTCATGAACCGGATGGTGTTGCCCTTGTATGGAACATGAAATTTAAGAAGGCCACACCAGAGTACATCTTTCACTGTCAGGTACTCAAACTTATCAAACTCACACATATGTCCATGACTAAAGAATATGATGGCAGGCATGATGATGATGATGATGGTGGTGATGATGATGGTGGTGATGGTGAGCCATGCAAACAACTGCTGCAGGGATACATGCTGAAAATCTCCTTGTTTTGCCTCTCAGAATTTCAAATTCAAAAGCACTATTATTCTCCTTTTATTTTCCATACTTTATATGGCAACCCAACAGTTGGTCCATCCGGTAATCTTCAGCGTGTTCCTCTTTTCTACCCTATAATGAGAGCACCTTTGTGACTGAAAAGTATAGAGTGAAGGAAAGGGAAATGAAAGGCTGCTTTACATGCGCTCGTTTGACCCTCCAGATTGGATTATAGCTGAACGCTGCCACTGTAGGCCAGCTTTAATGGCAGAAACCCACTTTGGTGGGAAAGAAACTCATTGATGGGTGAGACGCTAATAGCAAGTGACACTGAAAAAACGGTAGGGAGGAGAGAAGGGATAGAAGGATTGGGTGTGAGGGCTTCACGGCTCCCACGAGACAGGCGAGGCCATATAGAGACGTCTTGGTAGTTAAATGATGTGGCCTACCACTTCCTAATCCAACGCTGCCACATGTGTGTGTTAGGCCACCCACATCGATGCTGTGTCTAATGTCAGCAATGCTGTGTTCCCCAATAATTGACAAGTTTTCCTCATACACGTCACTGTAAATTTGGAAATACACCTGTAATAGTATTAATGTGACAGGCATTCACCTCACTGCTCAGAAATAAAATGCGCACACATACTGTACTCTCACATTTAAGCTTCATTGAAACAGGGGAAATAGATCTGCTCTCCTTTTCCAAACACATACAGAACCACATATTCCCACAGACCGCACCCTGCGTGCAAATATTTCAATATCAAGCTCGCCATATAAGTCTAGCTCTATAATGGATTTTTA
This sequence comes from Bovichtus variegatus, assembly GCA_943593645.1. Taxonomy (NCBI): domain Eukaryota; kingdom Metazoa; phylum Chordata; class Actinopteri; order Perciformes; family Bovichtidae; genus Bovichtus; species Bovichtus variegatus. Next base: position 8,208,805 of record CALSCE010010855.1, on the reverse strand, counting down.
AAGCACTCCGTTCTTTCGCTGCACCATAATTTATGCCACTGCTGAAATCCATGTGGTCTTACGGATAGATTACAGCGATGGATCTCGTAGCTGCAGGATTCACTAGTTTTTCCATGTGGTTCTCTGACGAAATATGTACAGGACATCTGACTTTATTAACATTGTGGTTTCTGAGCATGCTCATTTGTGAATCGTCAGTGTTGAATATTAGACGTTTGGGATCAAGGATGTTTGTGTGAGCAGCTGATAAAATGCTCAGTTTATCTTAAGGAGGCAATCAGCTGCAAATGTGTACAACAGAGGTGAATTGTGCTCAGGTTGAAGTGGAACGGTGGTCACTGGAATACAATGGCGTCTGTTTGAATTGAAAAACAGAGAGATGGTGATCTGTAACATAACAAAGCATTGTTTTTGGTGTTTGTTTTTGATTCTCCAACTCATACAAACCACTTCTTCAAACACAGTCGACTTGTTCACATGCTGAGATTTGTTTTTTTTTTAAGTGAGTGTTTACTGGAAAGATGTGCATTAGATGAAGTGATATCAGATGGAGAAAAGACTGAAGAAAAACTGAGAGAGAACAGAAACTCCCAAGTGCCCCACTTTCCTACCGCCCCCACGTTAGTCAGTGAGTTAGTGTGGCCTGGGGCTGAGCCATGGTCTTTTCATGAGGGAGAAAGAAAAGTCAATGACAAAAAAACAGAAAGGAAGATAGAGTGGGGAGCAAATGAGCAGGGACTTCGAAATGGAGTGCCCGTATAAACAGAAGATGAATGGATTGGAAATAGAAAGAAAGAAGAGGTTATAAGTGAATCAGCCATGACTTCCCCTGTCACTGTTGGATTTGGATGAAAGGAGCACAGGAGCGGTTAGACGAGAGGAAAGAGGAGAAGAGACATTTTTTCTTGCCCTTTCTTTCTGCCGGGCCTTTTTGCAAACAGAGTCGCGACTCCCTAGTTAGCCGCGGATCAGATGGCTCTTAATGTGCGAGCATGTTCTGCCGCGTAACCCCCCAAAACCACAGGGCTGGATGCCTCTCTCTCTCTCTCTCTCTCTCTCTCTCTCTCTCTCTCTCTCTCTCCCTCTCTACTTTCTCCTATCTTTCTCTTCACCTTCCACCTCCCGTCCTTAGCTCAAGGAGCAGAGAGGCAAGCTGTTCACATGCTTTCTACTTGCATCTGTTGCAGGTTTCATTTGGCGGATGGATAGGTCGATAGCTGAATACTATCTGTGTGTATGCACATGTTAATGTGAGTATCATACACACGTGTAAAGGCCGTGTGTCTGTGTGTAGGATACAAAGGAATGACAGTGCCGGGTCGGTATTGGAGGGTTGGGGTTTGTGGTTGAGGTCTGGTTCAGCAGGGGCTTTATTGTATAAGGCTATGGCTTATAGAAAGCTTCATGTTTCAGATGGGGTTTTGGTGAGGTCAAGCTTCTATATTTCTTGTCTGGCTGTGTGCTGTTTGGTGGATGAGTTTGAGTTTTTTCTAGCAACATACAACCTTTGTTCAGGGTTTAAATGTTTTTGCCTCAACGAGGGAACATGTTCTCGTTAGGGTTAGATAATCGCAGTTGTTTCAAGTGCAGCGTTACTTGTTTTCTGGACTTTTTGGAGCTATATTTTGATACAGATTATTCACTCGTCATAGAGACCTTGTTTAGTTGCATTAGACACTACGCAATCATTTCTTAAATTAGCAGGGTTTTTTTCAGTTAGCCTTGTTGTGATGTATTTCCTTGAAAAAACAAAACAATTTGAAAGCTGGTGTTTGTTTGATTTTGGGAGTCTCAGTGTGTCTGACTTGGGGAATTGTGTGCTCACATTCTTGGCCAAATGCAGCACTGTTGTGATATTGCCTTCTATTGCTATAGTTAGACAGACAGGTCCTAGTTTGACAAATATTGTTCCCTTGTGGACTAAACAAATCTGACAGTTATGCTTTCAATGTTCCATCTCTTTCACTTCTTCCTGCTGTGCTGTACCTTACACATCGTTATTACAGCCATTCACAGGAATACCATGCTTTTCACACTTGTTATCAATGGTTGCTTGTATTGTTGATCATGATATTTGATTATTATTTTTTTTGCTCTTGGGATGAAAACTAAAGTATTAAAAGCATTAAAAAGCAATTCAAAGTCACACTTCAGAATAATTTGACTGCAGATGTATCAATTCCATTTTTTAGTGATACATGGTATTTAGCTTTAGTGGAGACATTAAAAAATCTGGTCAAAACCGTTTTAATATATAAATCCAGTTTTATATTTACATAACTTTATACATTGGGGTTATTTATGCCCCCTTTTCATGCTATTTTTGTTTTATTTTAATATTATGAACTGCAGTTAAATAAATTTAAAGATACCGTTGTTCTCTAACGCTGCTTAATAAAGCATGACCCCACCTTAGCAGTCAGTGATCTGTAATATAGTGGAGGAAGTGTGTGATCCGTCAGTAGAAAGGGGGCTGCTGCTGCTGTGGGTTCTGGTACCAGTTGAGCGTGCCTCCCATCATCATGGCCGTCTCAGCATTTGGACCCATCATCGCCCCATCCCAGTTGGGTCCAATCTTGTAACCTCACACCAGCCTCTCAAGTGGGCAAAGTCACACCACATTAAAGGGCCCGTTTGACTTAAAACCTCTGCCGAACCCCCCCAAACCACACGCCTCCCTGTAACAACCCCCGCCGCTACTGTCATATCCCATTGGACTCAGTCATATTTTTTATTAATATCTTGCTGCCTTGCGTCGGTCCCAAGGCCTTTGGCACTTCCAGAAAGGTTGAGTAAGAGGAGCAGAGCAGGAGGAGAGGAGAGCGGGAGGGTGAGGGTGGAGAGAGTTAGAAAGAGAGAGCAGTGCAACAGCATTATTCACAGGCCTGCTCTAAGTTGGAACCCATGTGACATTACACTAGGAGGATGAATGCATTGTGTTCAGAAAGCTGAGCAGAGAAGTCCTGCAAGCGCTCGGGTTAATACTGTGCGACAGTATTTGATTTGTGGCACACTAAACAGATGTAGCCTCTACTGGCAAAGAAATGTAGTGTTGAAATTTGCGTTAAATTAGATTATTTTGTACAACTTTGACTGTGCTCATCGGAGGTTGTTTTTATTGGTATTACATGGAGACATTAGTCAGTCTTTCCAGTGTATTTTGCTTATTTTGCAAGAAGAACCAAGACGTATTAGGTGTCACCCTCCAGAACAATACTTTTAAAAGTATTTGGCATTGAATTCTTGGTCAAAGTCGTTGGCTTCTGATCTAAATGGGGGAACATTTTCAGTTCATTTAGGCACTGTTCTTTATTTAATACTAATGCCTTAAGCAGATTGGCAACTTTTGTAAATGACAAAAAGAGTTAAAGCAAGAGTTGAATGTTTTAGGGAATAGCCAGCAGGAAAACAGATAAGCATATTTCCCAAAATGTCAACCCTTTAAAAAAAAAATACTCTCGAAACCAAGGTATTAAAAGTATTAGTACAGTAGTACAGCTAAGTGTTCACCAAGAATTAAAAGTCTTAGTCCTTGTTTTTTTATAATTTTTTCACATTGTTTACATTCTCTAAAACTACTCAAGTTTGGTGAGTGTGGCAATATTAAGATTGATATAAATGTCTTTGGAAAACAGACCTGAGGAAGAACTCGTAGCATCTCTATCTACATTTAAATACCAGAATAGGATAAAGCCTTGTATGGTTGACTTGAAGAAGCATTATATTTACAACGCAAAACCATCATTAAAGCCACTAAACAGCAAAAGTGAATATATGTGCCAAGCAAACGAACAAGATATGGAAAATAAATTGATAGGTGCTCCAGGAGGCAGAGAAAGGCCTGTGTGTGCTCCCAGAGCCTCCTCCTCATGCTTTCCCTCCGTCAAACCCTCATTCTTTGCCTGGTGAAATTGAGACTCGGCTTGGTATTTCTCTCTCCTTGCCAGAAACCACAGAGTGACAAAATCCGTGGGGTGTCATAAACGAGCGAAGCCAGGGGGAGAAAGGGAGGAGAAAGGTGGTTGGGAGGTGGGGGGAGGGGAGTTTGAGAAGCGGGGATGCAAGGGAAGACAGTCGGATCCATCTGGTCCTGATAAGGCAGAGTGGAAAACAGATGAGTGCGGTGAGCGAGGGGTGGGGGGGGGGGGGTAGGAGGGATGGAGCGTGGATCTACTTGGGAGGATATACTGTCTGGCGTGCCCTATCAGCCCCCCGCCTCCCTCTTTCTTCTCAACATAGCATTCTCGCTCCATTTCTGCCTTCCCGAGCTGTCTTAAGCAACAGTTTGTTGCCCGAGGAAAGAACGAAAGAGAGGAGGCAACAAAGGAGGGAGTGTTCGTCTCTCTCTAACTTTCTTTCTCTCTCTGTCATTCCTTCGAACCACCCTAATCCCTTGCTGGGTGCCATCTTTCATCAGGGCCTACCATGTGTGTATTATCCTCTACAGAACACTTCCCATCAATATAATAAGGGCTGCCAGAAGCACTTAGCCTTGTGAGCCTGTGTGAGATATGATAGATGATACTTTGTGTGTGTGAGTTTCTCCCTCAATGCACCCACACACACACACACACACACACACACACAAACGCACAGCAGACCTTGCCTGAGGAAAGAAATGAAACCCTGCAAGAGTGTCGCCCTGTAAAACTTCCACAATTCATCTCAGGCCCAATATAACGAAGTGACTCTCTCCGCTGCTTTTTCTTCCGGGAGCTGTCACTCCTCACATCCTCTGCATCTGGGCTGGCAGGAGATGACTTGGCAGGTGTCTGACCCGCGCTGCATGTGAGATGAGAACCATCAACAGAGCCGCTCTGCGTTTTGGAAATGAAATGTCAGGCTCCGTAACGAGTCAGCCCTGATATGGAGATGCAATCATAGCGGGAGCATTGTCGACACGAGAGTTGTTGAGGTGTTATTTAGACAGATGTGGCGCTCGTGTGACTGATATGTCCAAACGTATCAATCTGAAACGAAGAGGAGCTGCAGGGGACGGGAGGAGTGTGGCTGCATTTGATTTAAAGAAAAAGTTTGACATTTTGGGAAAATATGCTGATTCGAAAGTTAGATAAAAAGATTGATACCACTTATGTCTGCAGGCTAAGTATGAAGCTACAGCCAGTGATAGGTTAACTAGCTTTGCACAAAGATTGGAAACAGGAAATCAGCGCGGTGGCTCTGTCCAGGGTAACAGCACCTCTAAAGCTGACTATTTACCCGTAACTCACTTGTTTAATACGTACAAAATCAAGGTGTGAACAAAAGTTCACCTTTTTATGGGGGGGGAGGGTTATGCACCGGACTAGTAACTTACTGGAGTCTCCGCTAGTTGCCTGGCAACTGCTTCTGGCCAAGAAATAGTCCAGTCCTGTGTCCCCCTCTTCCCAGTCTTTGTGCTGACCTGGCTGCTGGTAGCAGCTTCATATTTACCTACTAGATGTGAGAGTGGATCTTCTCATTCAACTCTCAGCAAGAAAAGTATTTCCCAAAATGTCAAACTTTTCCTTTCATTCAGAATATTTACACATTTGCGCTGTTTACACACTGCGAGTTAAAAGTCTTGTAATAGATGCAAAATGATTTCAGTCATTGACGGCAAAGGCTCATGAATGAATATAAAGTAAACAGAAAGACTACAGAAATCCATCATAACCAAGCACTCCATAATTCAGCTCTAAACTCAGTCATTAATTTCCTACATGACATTCAAATTGAGAATCCGCTTTAGAGTGTCAACCAATTCCCCTTGAGCTTAAATCATAAACGTCCTTATAGCGCGGGACAAATTGATCCTATTTCAGCACCAAATGACATACAGTACATTTAAAAGGCATAGAACTCCAAAACATATGTGCCGATGTGATATTTGATTAGAAGCATTTAAGGAGAACGGCTTTTATGTTAAGGCCAAGTTCTTGCTGGCAGGCGCCTCAAAGTGCATCGGGACAAAGCCGGGCTAATTGTCAGTAGCTCTTTCACCAAGCCTGACAGTACATGAGGGGAATGATGGTTTAACATGTGGTTTCTCAAAGAGTGGATTCAGAGTTTAGTCAGGATTTTTCCTCTTAAGATGGGGACACTGATAGGGCTTAGGAGTTAAACTAACATATGGAGCAAATCGAGGGGGCTCTTGATTTCATTTGGCTCCTCTTTGTCATTACTCATGTGGGGTAGAGATGTTTATTTAGCGTGATAACTGGTGGAAGAATCAGAGAGCAGGGATGTTTTCTATTTGTGTCTGTATATGTTTGTGGATTTGTGTGTCTATCTTGCATTTTAGGGTGTTGAAAGTAGAAAGAATAGGGTCATATTCATCTTTGCTGGGTCGATCAAAGAGATGAAGGTCTCTGTAGTGAGTTTAAAGGTTACTGTATTAATATATTTGAGGTAGCATACTGTCAAATTGGAAAAGATCTGGTGTACAACATAAACTTAAGATATTTAAAATAAATAAATAAGCAAGCAAATAAGCACATTACCCAAAATGTCAAACTAGTGTTTTACACAAGAATAAGTCAAAACCAAGACACATTTAGCCGTTTAGATTTTGTTGTTATGCTTCCTTCACTCTGCTTTCCTGTCTCTTATCGCTTAGATTTCCCCCACTTTTTGAAAACTGATAAATGGTTGTGGTGGTGGAACCATGTGTATGTGTGTGTATGAACCTCTTTAATGGATGTGTGTGTTTGTGCACAGACATGACAGAGAGGGTAGGACTTGGGTTCATTAGCCCACTGATGGAGTCTGACGGGGGGGGAGGGGGGGCAGACCTCAGACAGCAGCCTGTCAGACAACCACAGAGTGTAAAGGTCATCCCAAAACTCTTGGATATTAAAAGTGATCAAGTTGAAGGCAGACTCATCCATGTGTATTTGAGTATGAGAGCTGCCGTCTCGACATTTGACTTGAAGCAGTTAAAAACAAACGTTCAATACTTTTTAGACTTTGAGTCTCTACGCACAGGCCAGGTTAGGAATATTTTGTTCAATTGTCAAAATTAATTTTGAAAAAAGCGTACAACACTTGCAAGTTTGCTTGTCTACGGCCTCTATGTTCTTTAGACAGATATATTGTTTGGACATTATTCTAACGAAACGTTGGTGCTTTTGCTGTAAATATCACATATAGAATAAATCAAAGCAACTCACAAAAAATGATGTGAATAATAAGCTTATGGCCGTGCGTGTTAATATGTGAAAATGAACCTAAATCCCTGATTTCTTTTCATCTGACCGTGTAAATAAACTTTTCAGAGAGTGCCTCCTTGCCGGCTGACGAGCGACTTTATTTTTACCACCAAAGTTCAGTTTATTTTGAGCCTTGACATCTGAAGCGTCTCCCGAGCAATTCGTCTGGAAGCCATGACTCCTCAGAAGAAACAAAAAAAGAGAGAGAAAGAGTGTGCAGTGTTTTCTTTTCCTCTAGTTTGTTTTCCAGTCTCCTTTCAAAACGAACTGGGGTTTGGAGTTGGCTTCCTCGCACTTGGTGTGGTGGCAGAGACGGAGAGGGGGGGGGGGGTGCGTGAGGGAGAGAAACCAAAAAAAGAACAGAAAAATAAAAATAATGTTTTGCTTTCCCTTAACATGAACTCCCATTGTTAGATTTCCTACCTATCTATTAACAGCTGCTCAATAAAACTGCCATGACCTCATTGCAGTTGGCAAATCAGTGTCTTGTGCCTAAAGCATGTATGTGATGTAAAAACTGAAAAATGAACAATGTTAGACAATTGGCATCCTGCAGCCTCAGCAGTTTATTATTATACTGTAGTGTATATATTCTATGTAACTCATCAATGTCGGTGTGTTTTTAAAGGTGTAATTTCTACATGTAAGCTATAATTGTTTCTTAGAATGACTTTTATAGTGTTCATAAGTTAAATAAAAAAAAAAAAAAGGCTTTTTAATATTGCCACATGGACGTTTCTGCCAGAGCACACGCTAAGGAAGGGCATGCTGCACGAAACTTCTGTGTATTAAAAAGTCACATTTTGTTGTCCTAGTTTTTCTTTTTTCATAATCTACATTAAGGCCTTAAAGGTCTAATTGTGAGTTGAGCGCGTTGTCTTCATTTTCATTAAGTTAATCAAATAGGAATTTCCTCTTATTTGAATTCTTAAAATTCATATTCATCGTAGTCTAGCTGTGTATTAAACCACCAATTCAAAGTAATACTATCATCAGGCTTTAGGCCACCAGTCATTTGCAACATTTGTAATCGATACTATACTGTCAATGTATTCACTTCAATCTTGTTAATACAGCGATTCATTTAGGAGGATTCTGACAATTAATGACAAGCTTTGCCTCCAAACACCGTCTCAGAGGCTGACGTCCTGTTTACTGGAACAACGACGGTTCTTCCGACAAACTCTACGACCGTATTGGGCAACAATGCTTTTGCGAAATTCACCCTGCATGTTTTTGATCGTTTCACTGTTTTGTAATTGTGATGCGTGTCTGAGCTTCTCGTTTAATGCTCCCTTGGCCTCGTCTTGCCTGTAAATTATCGTTCCTCTCAACATGAACATGCTGCTTCACTAGATGGATGGCGGGATGAATTTGTTAATGCATAACACCACTTACCCTCCTGTAGCGATACGATGCTGAAACATTTTCTCATAACTCCACCGCGCAGATGCTTCAGTGGCTCTGGCTCAGGGCAGGCTAGCTGCTGCTCGCAGAAGCCCATATGGGACGAGCACTGAAGAGGAACCAAGACTCAATAAACACGGCATCGGGGAGGGAGGGAGTTCAAGGGTGCGCTTGTCATGATGGAGGCTACAGTGAGCGCTCCAGTGGCTGCTGGGGTTTTGATGCTGTAATGTGAAACGGCTGGGGGAAAGAGGACTACAATTCCCCTCTTTGTCTGGTCTCCGCCCCAGCGTCACCCCTCTCTCCTCTCCTCAGTGGACCCTCACCATAGCGAAACTCATCATCTCCCTCTCCGTCTATCTCCCGATGTCTGCCACCCATCACGTTGCCTTGATCACTCATTCTTACTCACGCTCCGTCTAGCGTTACGATTTTTCGCTTCATATCTTTCTTTGTTTTTGCTCTTTTCTCACTGTCTGCTGTTTTATCTCCAGCTTTCATCTGCTCTTACTGTGTTCCTTATTTTGTCATTTCTTGCTATATCAGAAATGTCCCCTAAAATAACCTCAAACCAGAATAATCTCGTATCTCATCCTCTCCCCTTCTCTTTCCTCAGTCTCCTGTAGTATCTGTGGGCTTTGCCAAGTTTCATCCCAATCTGGTGGTGGGGGGGACTTACTCGGGACAGATCGTCCTGTGGGACAACCGCAGTCACCGCCGGACCCCCGTCCAGAGGACTCCTCTGTCTGCTGCTGCTCACACTGTGAGATATACAGTCCAGCACAAAAACAGTCAAAAACACTGAGTCAAAATATTGGTAGAGTGAGGCACAGCTGCTATTTAAAATGTCAACAAACATAGAAAATGTACGTTAAAGAAAAAGGTCAGATCTGTGCCTAAGTTTTCCTAAATGTTTACAAGCTTTACATATGTTTTATTGCTGAAATGATTTGATGATTTGTTGATTGAGAGAACATCTATCAACATTTTTTGATAATTAGTTATTCCTTTATATGAAGTTATAACCTTTTTATGAAGCAAAAAGGCCATCTATTTGCTAGATCGTGCACCTACTAAAAAGTGAAAATGTCCTAATTATCTCAGTTGTGTATGATTACAATGGGCCCTGGGAAATTACGATGAATAATGATGAAAAAGTTGATGAAAATAATTGTTAGTTGCAGCCTTGGTAAAATAAGCTCTGACCCAAAATGAAAAAGGCTCCCTGTTGTGTTTTAAGTAGTCACATAAAAAACAATAATGAAAAATGGTTCAGTAGGAATGTTCCAGAGGAGGGTTTAAGATATTCATATAATGTCATATAAACACCCTGATGCATAGAGATTAAATTATATGACGTTACTGCAGCATTATATTTTTCCTGCCATAAAGGAACGACTGCACACTGGCATGTATGGCTGCATCCGTACAAAGTGTCTCATGATGTCATGTGATTAAAGGTGAAAAATCATTATCATTTCAGGACCATGTAAAAAACCTAATTTCATTAATATTAGCATATCAAATTATTGAAATATGTTATGTCTCTGTCCAAATATTTATTATTTAAAATGACAAATGTGCAGAAATATTTTATCCAAATTCTAATCCAATCCAAGTTTATTGATAAGACCCATTTAAAAACAACAGTTGACCAAAGTACTGCCTCTGTTTTATCTGTAATAATCGAGACCTCTAATCAACTCATAAGGATTTGTGATTGTGATCACAATATGCAGCAGAATAACAAGCATTTTATAGGGCATTGTTGTAAACATATTATGGAGTTAGGAGATACTGAACGCTTGTGGCACTATCTGTTCTATTGTGCAGGTGGTGTATCCCCACCCATCTCATGTATGTGCCTCTGTGTCTTTACGTCTTGTATGCGTGTGTAGCACCCAGTGTACTGCGTGAACGTGGTCGGCACTCAGAATGCCAACAACCTGATCACTGTGTCTACAGACGGCAGGATGTGCTCCTGGAGTCTGGATATGCTCTCCCAGCCACAGGTACACACTCAGCAACTAACATTTTACAATTATTTGTTAAAATGCAAAGGAAAGTCATAACAAAAGTCATAGTATAGTATGCCATAAAAATGTCATTATAAAAGTAAAAAAAAAGACATAGTATAGTTCGTCATAAAGAATTCCTTAAAAAGTCATCGTATAATATGTCATAAAAAAGTCATAGTATGGTATGTAGTAAACATTTCATAGTATAGTATGTCATAAAAAAAGTCAAAGTATGGTATGTAGTAAACATTTCATAGTATAGTATGTCATAAAAAAAGTCATAGTATGGTATGTAGTAAAAATGTCCTAGTATAGTATGTCATAAAAAAAGTCATAGTATGGTATGTAGTAAAAATGTCCTAGTATAGTATGTCATAAAAAAAGTCATAATATGGTATGTAGTAAAAATGTCCTAGTATAGTAAGCCATACAAATGTCCTTAAAAAAAATCACGGTACAGTATGCCATAAAAGTGTGTGTGTGTGTGTGTGTGTGTGTGTGTGTGTGTGTGTGTGTGTG
>CALSCE010010855.1:8180630-8191794 GCA_943593645.1 Bovichtus variegatus | reverse complement strand
TCTCTCTCTCTCTCCTCTCTCTCTCTCTCTCTCTCTCTCTCTCTCTCTCTCTCTCTCTCTCTCTCTCTCAGACAGCTGTTGTGTTGAGGTTACAGTACACCTTGTGGAGGGGCCCTCCCTTTCATCTCTCCCAGCGGTTTTATGGTTCTGTGTGAATGTGCTAGGCTTTTTAATTAGGCTCTGCACCCAGACAGGCCCCAAGGCTGAGGCAGCGCCACTCTGTCTGAAGCTCACTCACTCCCTCTCCATTCCTTCTCTCTCTCTCTCTCTCTCTCCCTCCCTCTCTCGTTTCTTTCTATCTCCAGTGTGTCATCTTCTGTAATTCCTAACTCTCTCTCTTTTTGTCAACAGTGCTTTATCACACCAAACACACTTCCATAGATATCCTCTTTTCTGCCTTTCAGCACAACAAGCCTTTGTACTCATTTGAGGACAACGCCGACTATGTGTATGACGTCATGTGGTCGCCCGTACACCCTGCGATCTTCGCCGCCGTGGATGGCATGGGCCGCCTCGACCTGTGGAACCTCAACAACGACACTGAGGTGTGTGTTTGTGTGTGTACCATGTGCACTGCTGGGTGAATATAGGTCATTATGGGCATGTTTTTCTGTGTCATCTCTCTGTGTGTTGATGTGCGTGTGTGTGTTTGGTGTCCTCAGGGCCTGTTGTTGGGCCTCAGCCCGAACCGCACAACCAAACACCCAAAAGCCTTTTCCCTCCCATCACCCCCCATCCACCACCACCACCACCCCTCCACATCCCTCCCTACACACACACACACACACACACGATTCAAGATTCTGTGGGCGTTTCCCGCAGCCCTCGCTTTAAATCAAACTGGGTGACAGCTCCTCGTCCCAGCTCCCACCCAGACGTCCCGCTAACATTCCTGCAACCTCCGTCCTACGTTCAGGCAGCCTCAGGACCCCACCACCTCGTCTCATCTGCCTCCCACACTCTGTTCCATCAGTGAAGCACACAGATGTGTAGGAGACCACGAGCAGAGAGTCCCAGCCCTCAGTCCGCAGTCCCATGCTGGAGATGGAAATAATAAAAGGAGAAAGTTCAGGCCACGGGTTGAGTTTCTCAGAGCTGTGGGGCAAAATTTATTTTCAGAAGAGAGCATTTAAGGCCAGGGAACAAAATATCATTTTATTATTCAGTTTAACTACATACAATACATATATAGTATAAAATAAAATAAATGACATCCCTGTTCTTCCAAAACAGCAGCAATCTCAGCTGAATGATCTTATGGTTATTTTATTCTACAAATCACGCAAGTTTGTTTGCAGTTTCTTACTGATTAAAGGAATAGTTTGACATTTTGTAAAATAAGTGCATTTCACAAAAATGTTGAACTATTCCCTTAAGGAGGAAAAAGTTGTATTATAGTGAAAATATATCTTCAGCCATGACTCTGAAAAAAACGACTTTTTTTTGCAACTGAGTGTGTACCAAACCTTTGATCACTCAGGTAAAAGTAGCGATAAAAGGATCCTCCATTCCCCTGCTCTCTTGGTTTCCATGGAGACAACGCGCACAGTGCATTCAACCTTAATGTCTTTTTTACTTTACTCCTCATTTTCTTGCAGCCACATATACAATTCACATCTCATCTCCCAGGATTGTGTGGTGTCATCTTATCACTCTCTTCTCCTGTAGTTTTAACCTCAAAGCTCTGCTCCACTGATCCCATCACGAGCGCTGGGTCTTCCCTCTGCAGCACAGATGACAATTTTCCCATGGTTCCCTCAACAGCGGCCTTTTCACAGACAGAGGAAGAGTTAATTATCGACGGCCTAACTCGGCTAATAATGTGCTTTATGAGAAACATTTGCTCCGACAGACACACGCGCACACACACAAACGGATGTACCAAACACATGCACACACATTCACTCATACGCAGTCTAATAGCAACAGACTTCCATTGTTGCCATCATATTAAAAACACACGTAACGACACTAACGGAGCAGTGCGGCGCGCCTGGTTCTCATTTTCTAGCACACACACACACACACAGACATATACAGCCAATTTAAAGCGCTCAGTTCAGATCCACTTGGGCGGAGCGGTTGAAGCTAGCAGGCTAATGGCAGTCAGTCTGTGGTTAGCGCTGCTTTAAATACTCAGAAGCTCGGTGTGTGAGGCGACATGATGCCAAGGCCTCTGTCTCCACTGGTGACATGTGTCAGACTCGCTTGCCACACGTCAGGAACAGTTTAAGGAAACGCTGCAGATGTTTTTAGGTTTTTAAAGGTGCAACACGAGCACTGCTGTTTACCAAAAAGTGCAACAGCTCACCCACAACAGCAAACATGAGTGCAGTTATAATACAGTAAACGGCACTGTGTGTGTCCACATTTGAATGACAAGTTGTGAATTTGACAGCTACGTTTGTAAAACCTCCTGAGTATTTGGACAAAGTCGTTCTTTGAATGTTGTAAACGTGTTCTGTAAATTAGACTAATGGCATAATGTTCCCATTTTCCAATAAACATTAAGAGGAATAGCTTAAACTGCAATTAGGGTCATTAAATAAAAAGGAATAAAGGACTCAAGAGACTTGGTGTAAATGTGAATCTATAATTTAGAAATGGAAGGAGTTTTTTTTTTTTTGTTGATGGAACTGGTTTGTAACTAACAAACAAACACATTAAGTCGGCTACATTTATCAACGAGGGAAATGTAGAATGTCAAACAAACTTTAACAGCAGCTGTAACAGAGATAACACAAGAGTTTTAACACCACCTGCCTGCAGGCGGCAGGTTGTGGTGCTTTTATGGATGTATTGTAGGGTTTTATAAAGGTTTATGTGCCTCATTAGAGGCTAACATAGTATTTGAATTTATTTCCAAAGTGCATTATGTGCTGTAGTCCTATCACTCCGAGAGAGGATGTAGTTCTTATACATCCACGTTTACATGTAAACATCTGATGTGCATGAATGTCATGTGATCTATTTGTGGAGGATGAAAATGTACAGTATTGATACAAAAACTGAATTTGTTTTGTGTGTAACTTCTTTGTCCACCAGGTACCGACTGCCAGTGTGACCATCGAGGGCGCCTCGGCCCTCAACAGAGTCCGCTGGTCGTCGGGGGGGAAGGAGGTTGCCGTGGGCGACTCAGAAGGCAGAGTCTGGATCTACGACACTGGAGAGGTGCAGATAACAAGCGTGTCATTTTAAAGCGCGTCGATAGTACATTTACTGTAGAGCAGAATCTCTTTTGTTACTCAGAAACAAGGACAGAGTGAGTCTCCTCTTTTTAATGACCAAGACAAAAAAAAGTGTTTCACATATGTTAATATTTTGGCAGCCTGCTCTGGTTGTTGCCTTCGCTGCGATGCATGGAGCTGGTGGGTCGTGCAGGTTGAGTTTGCAAACAATCAAAGATTTAATTACACCCTAGGTGCAAAAAAGCATAAGTGTGCTACAAGGACCAAAACGTATTGCACTGTTGTTAAGTTGTACTACACAAGATTGATTTGAGAGATCCAGTGTCTGGTTACTGGTTTTTCTAAATGAAACATCATTTACAAGTCATCAGTAAGACTCTCTCCGGAGGTAACCAAAATAAACTGGCATGTGGTGGGAAAAACTGCTGCAAATAGTGACATTTTGTATGTCATTTTAACCGAGTCATGATTTTACACTTTTGCATTAGCTGAGTACATACTGTAGTCTTGTGTTTCATGTATATTTGGTCCACTGACTTTGGCGAAACACATGCACTATAAGAGTAGAAATAAGTGCCTTTTTTGTCACAGCAAAACCTCCGCATGCACCGCAACCGATCATTCTAGGTCTTTTAGCTCTGTATGTTTACCCAACTGTCAGCATTGCCATGAATGTATGCGTTTGATTCCCCCCCCCCTCTCCCTCTTTCGCGTCCCTGTAAAATGGCCTCCACGTGACTTTGCCACCACCACAAAGCGGCCAACCACCCCGCCTGTGCCTGTATGTTCTCTCATGTTTGGAGGCCCCGTGTGAGGGCGCGTTAGCCTAGCCGCTGGGCTAATTTTAGCATCTTTTTGTTGTGTGGTGAGTTGGAGAGAGGCTCGGCTGGGCTGGTAAACCCCCACGCTGGGTTAATGGTAACGAAGAGTCATCAATGAAATTGAGGGGGGGGTTGAAAGGTTTTATGACTCCCAAGAGGAGAAACTCTCCCCATATAGCTAAACCTGGTAACAGCATGTGTAAAGAAAAGGTGGCAGCAGTTGGGTTAGTATGCAAAGGCTTTTAATTTAGTATTTTATTCAGTACAAACTAGTTTTAAGTCGGTTATCAGCAGGAATGTAATGTTCTGTAACGTTGCTACTCTGTATAAGAACTGCACCATTAAGAAAAATAATAGTCAACTATTCTAAAGTGGCAGAAAAGGCTGTTTTCAACCTCTCAAATTTAGATATTTCCTACTTTTCGCTGTGTTATCATATTAAATATTAAAATATCTTTGGGTTTTGGACTGTCAAAACTGAGAGGGACATTTTTCTCTATTTTCTGACATTTTATAGACCAAACCATTAATCTTCCAATCTAGGAAATAATCGGCAGATTAATCAATAATGAAAATAATCGTCCTACACAAGTCTTTCATATTGCTGCAGCAGGAAAAGAACCTCCAGCTGATCGGGGTTAGTGACTCAATGCTGCAGCACGACATGACAATGTTCTGAAGCTGCTGCTTTTTAAAGCCCGACACTAAATCTCCCAGTGTTTCTTTGACACGCTTCTTGGAGTCTGTTAAAATTCTGCTAACTCTGAAGTCACTCAGGCAACATATACACGATGTTCTGGCAGAGCCCCCTGCTGCTGCCGGCCCAGCTCTGTGGGGGGTTGGGGGGGGGTTCAAAATGGCTGCCTCCCTCCTCCTGGTTGCTGTTTAATTACAGCCTGGCCATGCAAAGCGGTTGCAGACAGCCTGGGTGGCAGCCGCGGCTTCTGTCCCACTCATTCCGACTCCCACAGTGTACGACTCCAGCTCAACACTTAAGGAACATTCGGTTTGACATCCTGTATTAGCTCTATGGCCAGTAATTCATATGGATGTGGAGCCTGAAATATCTATTCTATACATTTCTGGCATATCTATTTGATTTGTAGGGATTCTGTCCGGAAGTCGTATGATTTGCGATTGGTCCCATAATGGCCTTTAACTTTAAAGTCTTAGAGCAACTACTCCACCTGTTTGCAGATGAGGCAGATCACTTCGTCTGTCCCCGTACGGCATCTTGAATGAAAATAAATGTGTTCATGAGTCTTCAGGGAGGATTCTCAGGTTTTATAACAACTCCTGACACGCCATGCAGATGTGTCCACCAAGCACCTAATGCCATGTGACCCGTGTTTCTGTGATGTTTCCCGCAGCTGTCAGTGACTCACACTGATGACTGGTCGCGCTTCGCTCGTACGCTGATGGAGATCCGTGCTAACCGGGCGGACGGCGAGGAGGAGGGGCCTATGGAGCTGCCGTCGTAGAACAGGACTCCAAACCAAAGAGGATGGAATCAGAGACCAGAGGGTGTACTACGAAGCCAGATTAGTGAGTTAGTGAGGTACGCTGAGGCTAAAGCCACAAGTTTCAATGTCACGAAGGTGGCTCTCTTTTAACCTCGCCGTGGTAACTTAACCTTCCCCGGAGGAGGTTATGTTCAAAGTTTTGGATTGAAATTGGCAAAAAATAAAAAATAAATAAATAAAAAGCACCACCCTTTCCCTAATTAACTCCTTTTGTAATGGCGTCACCATTCATGCAAAATCCTGTGGACCTTTGTGCCAGAATTGTAAGTTCTCTTCAGAGGGGGAGTGTTTATATATCCGCTGGCTTTTAATCAAGATATTCTCTATGAGCCACATTAGATTCTCAGCTGTGGGAATATGTTATATATGCAAATGTGTTGAGCCGTACGTTAGTAATGCCGCTGCACAAAGACACGCAATTACAGTATCGTGGATCCTACATGCATACGTTTGTGATACAGAAATATCTGAGCAAGAATACTGAATGCACCATGTACAGGTTGTTCTTGCCCTCACTTAACTACTGAATATGTTTGCAGTGTTCTCTGGCCATTTCCCCACGCTGTCTATAAAAGAAGCCTTCTGTAAAATCGCAGGTAGCATACATTAATAGTTCACTACATTATTAATCAGTATGATGTTTCCTTGCATTTGAAAAGCAGTAGAATATCTCCATAGGCTTTAAACAGCATATCCATAAATGTTAAACAGCATATCATCCGTACACTAAAAGAAATGAAGGCACAGCATCTACATTCCACTTTGGATTATGTTTTTAAAAATAGTTTAGTCCATTAGTTATCACTAATATTAAATTAATAAAATTAATTTCACTTTAATTTGGCCAAAAACTTTATAAACACATTATTTCCACTTATCTTTTATTATAGGAGAATGTAAGATCTAAATGCAATTCTTGAATGTAATTAAGAGCTGTAGAAATAAACGGTTGGCATTTAGAGTGCATCGAGTGCTGAAGTAAATATATTATCTTACGAATTTACATAAGTAATTTTCTGCCAACATTCCTCTCTTGCCTTATTTGCAGCAACATTGATGCGTTTTTTTGCAGCAATAAAAAAAAAAAAAAAAAAGCTATCCATTTCAACGAGCTCTTCCTCTTCCTCTGAAGTAGGCGTCACGCGATCGGTGCATTTTGTGCGGATATACAAGACTTAAGCGACGCACCAAACATCCAGTTTTATGGGAACGCGCACAGAGCCTGATGAAGAAAAGCCCGAGTTAACAAAGACAAGTTGATAACCGCCGCCGTCTCCGATTGGGGTTTTAGGTTTTGCTGAGCCAGCGAACGCAGAGAAAGCCAGGCTCTGTGCAACTTGCTTCGTAGTACAGCCCTCTGGGGTGCTTTTATCGGTGTCACTGTAGCATGTGCGTGCGTCTCAATCAGCTTTGTTTCTTCACCTTTATGTACATGTTCCCGATTGGTCCAAACAAGGCCGAGGTTTTGTTGCATTTACGCTCCTGTAAATGGTCAAACTGTTGACCTCTACTGATTTGTCTGCCTTGATTTCTTTCTTCAATGACTTAAGGTGATTTGTTGCTTGCAACCCGTGAGCCTACAGTATATACAAAGTGCAGACTTATAGCCTTAAGAAGATATGTGTACTGTGACAATGCTTTGCACTACCGTGAAAATAAAGCAGGGTCCATAGACTAGTCATGTATTGTTTACAAAATGTCATGTTCACTTTGTTGTGCTTCTTTTCTCTTTATTATGCCTGCATGCGACACATTCCTGAAATATTCCAGATGCATAAACATGGAGTTATTATGGTGACGTTTCCACACGCGGGGCTTTGTGGCTGCTTTATGTCAGTGTTTCAGAAACTGAATCAAGTCTGGTATAGGCACTTTGTCTTTTGCTCCGAACGAGAGCAACAACTGTATATTCTTTAATGACTTGTTAATTATCAAGAGGTATATCGTGATGCTGGCTGTTAAACATGCTATGATTACTATTAAAGCATAGCTGATGAACTGTTGTCTTGCTTTTTCCTCACGGCGCTCAACTGGGAATGAAAATAAAAACTCCAGCATACATTCAGTTTACTAATATAAGTTTCTCTTTACTCTCGGTACACATGTTGCTGCCATACGCACAGTAAGGCACGGTTATTACACACCACATGTAACTCCTACATTCTCTGTACTGTACAAGTTAAAATACTCAGTCCCGACACACTACAGACCTGCAGTCGGTGCCAGCTGTCTCTCAGATATTTACACATCTGCATACATTTAGACCAGAAACCAAACATCTTCCACAAAACATTCAGAATGCTACATTGCATCTTTACATTATGACCAATCCACAAGATCTTGTGGATGCATAGGATCAAATGAGCACACATTTGGACCAAAACAGCAGTATAGATATGAAAATATGTCTCTGGATTTCTCCTATATACAGAAGTCTTTTTTTTAGCCCAGCTATAATCATCATGTAAGGAATTATTTTGGTTATAAAGCAACAAAAAGGAAGACACTTTGCAACTCCACAGTTTGTAGTTTATGTAGTTAAGGTGTTTAAACGTCTGCTGCCTGTGTGAATAATACTGAACCAGCTAAACTGTATGAAAAACAAAACCACATTATAATACAACTCTATACAATGTCAATCAAGGTTAAAACAAATACCGAGTCCTACAAAGAGTTTTCTTTGAGTGCCCATGCTTCACTAATCCATATGGTTGCATATAGACTACCATATATATGACTATAAGAAGAAAAAAATATAAATAACTTAAAATACTACAATGACTTTACATTTATCCCGCTAACCGTGGAGGTTCAGGGGGCGCTCGCGTCGGAGGGGGCCGCTGCCGTTGCCACCGTGTAGCGTGGGAGATGGAGGCCGAACTTGTTCTCGATGCCAGCGAACGTCGCCACGGCCAACCTGAAGCCTCCGATGTGGTCGGGGTTGGGCGCCGGCAGGCTGATCCGAGACTTGGGGGTGGGCTCTGAGCCAGCCGGCTTTCTGTGGTGTGGAGAGAGAGAGAGAGACGGGAGGAGGAAGTCAGAGGTAGAGAGAGAGAGGGGGAGAGAGGGGGAGAGAAAGGTGAGGAGCGGTGGAGTTAAAGGGAAAACTGTTGAACAACATAAACAGTGCAAGATGTTATTTTAACCAAACAGGGGAGAAAGTGAGCGTTTTATTATCATTTTTAAATCTTGAATTAATATTATCATGTTAAACACTGTTCACCACAGAAATAAACATCGTAATAGAAAAATCAAAAGCGGAACAGCAGAACAAATCAAATCCCTCGCTGATTTCACGTCGAGCTTTGTGAGCGGCTGCCAACGCGGACAGTGAAGGAGCGCAGATCAACTCGCCCAAAACCGCAGCAAATTTTCATTGGATCTGCAGTAGATTTTGTTCCACTGCGAGTCTCTGGGAGAAAGGGAGCTACATGTAAAAGCCACGAGCCGTCGAGTAACATACATGCATGTGCAACACAGCTGTCTATTAAAAGAAGCCCTTTCTTAGTCATTCTGAGAGGCTCACCACCTTTCTCCCCCGCTGGACCTTTTTAACTTTAGGAAATGAGTGAATTATTCCTGAGTGACCTATTTAGAGGAGGAAAATTAGCTTGTTTCAATCCCAGAAGTGGGAAAAGTACATGTGCAAGTAAAATGGGCACAGACTGGCCTGATCACAGTACGGCAAAAACTCTCGAGTTTGAGAAAATTGTCACATCCAGAGCTTCGAGTGTGAGCTTCACTCTGTGAGCTAATGTGCACGTAAATTATTTTTAGATCTTGTGGCCTTTCTTTCTCTCTGGTAGAGGCGGGAGGACACGCACCAAGAGCAGCTACTGTGTGTAGAAATGAACCCGTTGTTCTGGAAGCACATGGGCTTTGTTGTTATTGTCATTACAAAAACCCAATTTAATAATCAAAAGTAAAAGTTTAAGTTAAGACTTACTGTCCTCCAAAGTCGACATAGAACCAGCGCTGCAGGAGCTCGTAGGTCACCAAGGTCACTCCAAACTGAGGCGAGGATCTGAACACACGAGCTGCAGGAAGGGGTGGAATGTTTTTTATTTAATGGTATACGTTTGCTTATCTACACAAATGTATAACGAAGGTTTGGTTACAGAAGTGAGGGGGGACTTGGCAAAATCAGCGAATAAAAATACTTAAAGAAAAAAGTTCATATTTCTGTGTATTTATATCAATCTAGCAAATGTCAAAAAAATATTCTAATAAAAAATTGTATTTGTGTCATGCCAAACATTTGGTCAATCCCCTTACAAAACACAGTTATTTATCAAATATCTAAAAACTATAACATAAATCTTTCAGTTACTCGTATATAAACGCAAATAAACATTACTTACATACTTTCAAATGACATATTTATGTGAAAAATGACCTTGGTAATTTACATGTTTCATATGTGAGCAGCCAAATCAGTCTTTGGGCATCATCCATATTTACATAATCAATTACAATTTATCTTACTAATCAAAGTATCGCATAGCCTTTAGTGAAAAAGGACAAAAAAAAAAAGAAAAAAGAAAAATGGAATAATAACCGTAAATAAAAAATATAAATGAAAACTTTTTTGATGAAGGTACTTTTTACAATCTTCCTCTCAGGCTGCACGCGGCCCGACAACCTACCAGCAATTAGGCCGTGCGACCTGTTTGTAGCCTGAGAAGTGAAACGCGGGACTAAAGTAAAAAAGTACTTTCATCATTAAATGTTGGCCTAAGCGAACATTACCTCCAGCTCCTTTCCAGAAAGCCCGCGGTCCCTCTTCTCTGAGAATTTTCCAGAAACAGTCTACCAGGCCGCTGTAGGTGGTCTGACCGGCACGTGCCGCCACCTGTAGCCTGGTCTTGATCACATCAGCTGGGGTCACCAGAGAGGCCGCTGGCATGCCTGGGGAGAAGAATGCAAGGGCTGTTTAGTATTGTGGCGCTTTTCTTTTTCAAACAGCCGAATGTGTTTGATTCTAAATAGAGCAGCACTTTTAAAATCAGCCCATAACAAATGAGATGATTTGTAGCATGAATCTTGCATATCATCCTAACTGCATCTGATAGATTGGTTTCAGCGCTCTTTGTTCGCTCTTTTAAAAACACGTCATCTTGGATCTTGACCATCTTGCCGCAAGTTTGCCGCATACATACACTATACACAAGTAGGGGCCAGTTCCTATCACTTCACCATCAACCAATCCATACCACCAGCGAGGCCATTATTTAATCTCTACCTTTTTTCTTCCTTTCCTCCCTCTTCCACTTTTCGTACAGCCTTTTGAACGGGGTCAGACAATGGACGGTAATGAGAGCAATGCACACTGTGCCCCGTGTGCCGGTGAAAGTGACTGGCTGACTGAAGGGAAGGACTGCAAAGCCCCCACTAGAGCCACTTCAGCCATGAATGGGCTCAATCATTGATGGCTCGGTCATTACCATCAACTGCCCTCTTGACGATTTATTCTGACTTCTTGGTTTTTGGAACGGCCAAATGAGCTATTCAGCAAGCTTAATCAACTCGGCATTAGGTAGCAGACTGGCACCCGGTGGAGACTGACCACCTGCACTGAAGTGAGGAGAGGAGGAGAGGGAAGAGAAAAGAGGAGGAGATAGGGGAGGAAGAG
>CALSCE010010855.1:8122132-8180620 GCA_943593645.1 Bovichtus variegatus | reverse complement strand
AATTGTTTCAACTCTATAAGACTAAAGACTGAACGACGAAGATATTGCTTCCACCCCATAGTGAAGAAGGCCAACATTTCCTCCACAACTCTCTCACATACGGAGCTAATGCGACTTAGAGATGGCCAACACTATGCTCTTCACGGACCAGAGTAATGCCTAGCTAAATAATGCTGTGCAAACTGAGCGTGTAATTCAATTTCCTGTGCCGACTGTAAAACACTAATTGCCAGAATGCTGTAACCGCTGATAAATACATGTGAAAGAGGGATGATAAATGTGTCGAAGTACGAAAAAAAATTAAGAAATCATGAGGCTCGTTTCAGCTCGGAGTCTGTGGGCCGTGGCTGCCACTCTTGTGGTAAGAAAGCAGGGTAAAAATGGAGGAGGGAGGCAGGAGTTATGATTTTTCCATGTTGTGCTGTGCCTCTGCGTCAAAAAGAGAGTGCTGCTGACACATCTCCGAGGATTCAAAACAAATATTAAAGTCTTTTATGCAAATGTTCTAAAGCCTTTTAACTTGGCAGGGAAGTGCTGGTCTGTTATTAGTGTTTACTTTAGGGATAAATCCAATATTTAAACTCTGCTTTGGGTCATAATTTCATGCAGAGGATAAAGTTGCTGAGTCATCAGTGGATGTTGGTCTTCTTGGCCTCTCTGTTATGACTGCAGACAGGACTGCATGCATTCTTGCAGGGGTGAACATGCAGAAAGTATGCACAAGCATGTGTTGTGCGCTTGCCTTCACGTGTGTATGTGCATGTCAAATGCATCAGGATTGGAAAGCTTCCCCGTCGGCCTGGTTGGCCGGCATCTGAGGCGCTTCCCTGCTGCAGAGCTCCACACCCCCAGTCCCCAAACACTGAGCAGCGCTCTAATTAGCAGCTACCGCCGTGGAGCCTGCGGTCAGAGGCTGCCTGGCTTCCAAACTCTGAGCTCTGCTACTGCAGGCCTGTGGAGGTCTGAGGCGAGAGCAGAGTGAGACCTGCTCTCACACTTTGTTTAAATAGTGATTTTGATTTTAATATACTGCAGTGCTCTACACATTGCCTCAGGGACTAAAACTATTGGGCTCTTGAATGGTCAAATACCTAGATTTTTTTTTTAGGTTCTGGACACACTCTACAAGGCTAAACTTTTAAAATGCAACATGACATGCTTGATGTTTGCACGTGGCATCATGAGCTCCATACATACGGATATAAATGTCTAGAGATGTGTACAGTAATGCAGACATTAACAGACCAAGCTACAAAGTCTGAGATTTTAGTGACCGTTAATGTCGGTGGGCCAGTTTAAAACTTTTGTATTGTTTAAAAGGGAAACCGGCTATGCAGCGATTATGGTAGAGAAATGAACGATGTCTACTAGCTACTACAACAGCACCAGATGAAGTACACGACCAAACACAAAACCGACAGATGAATATTCATTTTTACTATTTACCGAGAAAAAAAAAAAAAAAAATTGGCAGCAGATTACAATTTTCCTGCTTTCATTTCTTCTTACTCTTGTGTACATACACAGCATGTTCAGTACTTTGAGAAAAGCTTTCCAGAAAGCACACATAGGTGCTTTTGATATTTAGTCCAGGATCCCTCAGCTACAATTTTTGCAAAAAAAACGGTTTTGTTAATGTTATCTGGAAACTTAAAACTAGCATTAGCCTCTAAACTTGATACTACTTCTCTATTTTTTTTTTCTGTTGAAGTATAAAGGCTGCAGTATTTTACCTGCCAGCGCTCCAGCAAAGAGCATCTTGGCTGGCCCTATCCTTCCGTCCTCCTCGGTGAAGTGAGCCTTGAGGTGCGCATAGCAGGGGAAGTAGATGGCTGAGAAAGGGATGTCCCGCAAGAAACAGGCCTTGGAACCCTAGAGAAAGACAGTCAGAGGGAAAAGTTGATGTTTAAGTTCATATGTATTAAGAGTTAAACTCTCAGAAAGGGAAAGACGAGCATAAACAGAAAGGAGAGCCGCAAAAAGAGTGATGGGGCTCGGGTCTCTGAAGATGGATTGGCGTTTTTGTTTTTTTTTCAAGCCACAATATGTAACAACTGTCTGTTCACAAACCAGATATTCAAGAATCAACTGATGTTACCGCCAAAGAAAGCACTTCCAAAAGACTCCTGGAACTCTTATGGCAGAGTGAAATATTGACCACAACATGCCAAACAAATCATGCGTCTCCATATGCAAACGATCTGTGTCCTCAGCAGCAGGTGAGGGAGGCAGCTCCAAAAGCAAAGCTGACAGAAAAGGGGAAAAAAAAAAAAAAAGCAGAGAAAGACAGACTGGCTGACGAAGATGACTCCTTGTCTGCCACTGTAAACACACTATATCATCAAGCCTATTGAGTTTCCTGCTGGCCCACTGCCACCTTCTTGATACAGCGACTACAGTCAACAGAACGAGTTTAAAGAGCTGGGCAGGGTCTCCCTGTTATGGACAGGCTTCATTTAACTCCTGTGGGACAATCCTTTGGTTCTCTCTCTCTCACACACACACACACACACTCACACACACACACACACACACACATACAGGATTGGCAGATACCTGGGCTATCTCTTTCCCTCTGGCACTTCTTGTCTGCCTGGCCCTCCTGCTGGCTGGCTGGGGCCCGAGCGGCTGCTGAAAGCTGGGAGATTCTATCGAGGCAGGACAGACGAGCAGCGTCACAGGGACTGGGACTGGAAGCCTTAATGTCAGAGTAATGGTGTTGTGTTGGGTAATGCACTGGCAGAGAGTGTGCCTATTGAATTAGTTTATACCAAGATGAAATGAAATGATTTAGTTGAGGAAGAATAGGCAAAATGCCCCTGATGTGCTCCTGCACATAATAAACGTAGATAAAATGTGTCCATAAACTTGAGTCGATATTCCTACACTGACAACTTTCCCCCAGTGATGAATGGTGGCGCTAGTGCGTTAGCCACCCTACAGTACCAACCGGTAGCTCCACCAGCGGAGGGTGAGCGTCAGGATAATTACCCTGACAAAGGCAGCTCTGTGCCTGGGTGCAGCCCCTCCGGAGCCAGCCCGTCTGGGGCTTGCAGGCTGGAGCTCGTCTCCTCCCCGCCTCCCCTCCACCACCACCACCAACACCGCCGCCAACACCGCTACTGCTTTCTCAATGCACTTTGTCTCCTCTCTATGCATTGACCAGGAGACCAACACAATGAAGTATGTGCACAAGCATGCACACACTGTGTAACGCAGCATTGAGCAGCATTCTCATAGACAGTAGCTATGTGGACACACACACACGCACACACTTCAACATAGTCATAAATAAAGTAGGAGCGAGTGCGCAACCACACAAACACAGGAACAAGAGGCAGGTAGACAGAGACAAGAGGAGGCTGCACACTTTGTTACAGCCTTGTTAAAAGAAACAAAAGTTTATGTGGAAGTTGTCTGAGCTGACAGGTGGTCACATCAGCAGACGGAGAGAAAACCACACAAACAAACCTGGGAGACAGAGAGTGATGAGCAGCAATGATTAGTCGACTAATCGATGAGCAGATCGACAGAAATGTATCAGTCAACTATTTGGATTATCGAATTAAATCGATGAATCCTGCTTTTTTTCTGTTTTATATCATATTGAAGTGATTATCTTTGAGTCTTAGACGGAGAAAAACAAGACATTTAAATGACACCACCTTGGATTTTTCACCATTTTCGGACACTTTACAAACGGTTAAAAATCGGCAGATTAATTTATCAAGAAAATAAAAGTTAGTTGCAGCCCTAGTCCAGTGTAGTGAACAATCAGCAGACTGTCAAAAATAAAGTCCTGTCTAAGTCAGGCCAGATCTTCATTGAAAAATAGTTTGCTACTTTGAATTTGAAAACACAAGTGCCATCATCTTACTTGCAGATTGGTACAACCACAGGTATGAGATTGACATTTTCACAGCTGATTGTGCTGAAGCAGAACATCCCCTGACGAGCTCCATTAGGACTTATTTATGTAATTTAATTAGACAAGCTCTGTTTTACACTGAGGGCTAATGTTAGCGGTAGCCACGTTGCTTCCTATAGCTCTCATGTCTAACTGGTGGCATAAAAAACTAACCTATGTGGCTGTGCACCTCACTGGTGGTGGTGTTAGAAGTCATGATATTTATAATAATAATAATAATAATTATAAAACATAGAAAATAGTCTTTAAAACACACCAACACAACAGTAGTTTTATATTAGCCCCTTATGACACTATAATCTTTCACACTTACTTTACAATGTGTTGGCTGCATAATATCATAAAACTCTAATACAGTGCACTGTCATTTTTAGCCCTGTGCCATTGAAAAATGCCAATTATGGCAATTAAGGTTAAATACAGCTTTTAGCATAAATTGTGTCTTTTCTTGTTCTTGAACAGAAGACCACATGAAATTGTTGATATAAATGGCGGCTGATGTGGGGTGAACTAATGTATAATTGTATAATAGTTCATAGAAAAATCACATACGATTTAGTCATAACAGTAATAAGAAATAATGGATTGTGGTGAAATTGTGAGGCTGATGAAAATACAATAGAATGGATACTGGACGGCTAATTAATCTAGTCACAACAAATCTTACTTGAATCAAGCGTTACATAACATATGGCTTTGGGCTTCCTCCACAGCTGTCACTCTCAATTAAAGATAAATGTGAGTTTCAGTTTTACGCTATGTCTACTTTCATCAAAGTAGTCAATGTCTAATATCCTTATAACCGATATGTTGCAGTGGACTGACTTTTAACTGCTCGGAGTTCATTTCTTCAGCCTATTGATTGTTTCAAAGTGAATACCCTGATCAATCGCACGGAAATGAATGAGCTACATGCTCACTTATATTGAGAAGGAGACAAAATCAAAAAGTGGGTTTGTGCGTTTTGAGGAACGTAGGAAAAGTACATTTGTGCATCTCTAGAGTCCCAGAATTATGCCCTTCTACTTTGATCCCACTGTGAAAAAACCTGGATGAAAACATCAGATAAGACTGAGAATGTTGTGTTTATTTACAGTATATAGACTGTAGCATCGTACTCAGCTGCTTTGTGGGATCATAGGCTGCACTTTGTTCTGCACATTACCTCGTGCAAACTATGCACATTGGGTCAGATAGCAATTATTTAACTTAATAATTCTTCATGCCACCAAGATACTTCAGAAGAAGTAAAATCAACAACTGAAACCCTCATTTCTTGTGTGAGAAAAAGTTGTATAAAAACTGCAATTTCATAGGTGCTTTATATATTTCTTCATTTTATAATCTATAAACACTGCAGTTAAATTATATTTGCTTGCTAAAATTCTGTATTCTCTGATAAAACGCAAACACACTTCACTTAAGAAATGACCACAAGCATTAAAATACTGTAATAGGGGTGAAAAGGGAACATGAATAATGATTTGTGCTCATACGTGCAATATACATCCCCCTCTGACCCCAACGCTGTTTCTCACCTTGTAAAGTCCAAAGAAGCCGAGGTCCCTGATGACGGACAGGGCGCTGACCCTCGGCCCCGTGGTGATCTCTCCTGCCACCTGCAGACGGATCTTTACAATCTCCAGAGGGTTGGTGAAGATCACCTGGGAGCCGCCGGCCTGATGGAGCGGACAGACAAAAAGAAAATCAATAAAATAAACTTCAAGAGGACACAAATGGATTGGATACTTAAGTTAAACATGAAAACTGACTTTAATATACTGGCTGCAGCAAATAACAACCAATTTCACCATACATCGTCTGTGTTAAAAATGAGATTGAGTGTGTTTTCGAGTGTTCATTTCAACGTACTGGCTGAATAAAACATTTGGACGCAATTGCAGCAAGTGATGCAACTTAACAATAGTGCCGCCTCAGCAACCAGCTGCAAAACAAACATGTAGAGAGGAGGAGAGTACTGGGAAATCCAGCTGATGCAGTGGAGTCTGTCAGCTGTTTGTCTTCATCACACAGGGCCTGCGGGGACTCTGACTTCTCTTCTCTATAACCTCTCACTTCACACCATTCTCCAAACCTGTACTTGTGAGGGCAACAATACTGCGGCAGGTTCAGACAGGTTTCTGTGCCTTTCAGGTCGACAGGGCTTTTTAAGTATAAGAGGTAGGTGCGGTGGTAGAGTTGCGGCGAGACAAATGGTTAACTGTGTCTAGTCAGGGAACATGAGGGCATTTCCAGAATGCTTCTTGATACTGAGAAATGTTTACGCTGTTTGAAGATTTACATTGGGCGTACTGTACTGTAAGTGGGCTTTTTCTGACTTCTGCGTCCTCCATTTTCCTTTAATTGTCTCTCTCTTCCCATGAATGTCTTTTCCAGTGTCCTCTCTCTCCCTTACTTGCTTTGACCTCCTCTCAAACGATCTCTCTCATCTTCTCCAATATTGTCTCTCTCTTGCTACGGTTGCCAGTGGTTACGGTAGCTACACGCAAAAGGGCGGCACATTGCAATTAGATAGCAATTGGTTGCCATGGAGCCATTTCGGTCTTAAATAGGCCTGGTCTGTTTGTTGGTGTTTCTCTCTTTTTCTCCCCCTCCTTCAGTCGCTTCGTTATGAATGATGGATTGTGCTTGTCGCCTCCTGCCTTACGGGAAGGCATCAAGCTCCAAATCTGCAACATGGACATTTTTTTTGCTCAATTTCCCTCAGTTTTAAGTGTTACCATATATTGCCTACGAGAAGAGAGGGAGGAAGGAGAGAAAGAGATCATAATAGTCTCATTGAAGGTGTGTGCAGCCGCTTTTTTTAAATAACACAGTATAGTGGGATACAGCTTTCCTTCCAGACCCAATGAGAGGCTGTGAATAGCAGGAGGGCTGCCGCTCTAAAGCTGCTACATCTCACAACTAACTCTTTATGACTTGTTTTATAGAAATAACCTTGTTGAGTACGTGCTGGCTAATAGCGTAGCGCATCAAGAGGCTATTGGCTCCGGCCCCCGAGCAGTGTTGGCTGCTTCAATTGGATACTAATGAGACTGGAGATGGAGGAGATGGAGATGCTGTTTATCAAGGAGAGTAAACAACAACATTGTTCAGAGAGACGAGCTGACAATTAGACCTGACAACATGAGATAAAAGGAGTGACAGTGCAGCGCTTGTTTTGCACTTCACCATCCCACGTTCCTACTTCACTGTGGAAAATAAACTAGAAAACTTTTCAGCATCCGGGATGAGAGAGAGAGAGAGAGAGACGAATAGAGGATCAGACAAATAAACAGAGTGAGCTAATGAGAGAGCAAGAGATGGTGAGACAGAAACAAGAGAGAGGAGTAGTCCAAACAAGAGAAGTGAGGGAAGGTCGAGGTTGAGGCAGGGAGGTTGAGGGTTGTGATTATGGAGTGACAGCGTCGGCGGCTCTCTGATGATTCCCAGGTAATTACAAGGCAAGGTGATCCTTAGAAACCTGGGACGTCAGCACCTTATGCACGCATCGCAGCTCCTGGCTATGTGTGTGCTGCTGCAGAGAGCATACCAAGAGCTTAGTAAAGTTGGAATAACCCCCTAAACACAAATACACACGCCAGCAACCCATTACATTAGCCGCCATCCATAAATAACAATTCATTTGTACTCAACACCCTGCACGCTACATGTGCAGGTCTTGGTGTGTGTGCATTAGATTCTCTGATAATGTTTTTTAAAAAATCACATCAGGCTTGAATAAGAAACTCATTACAAAGACTTAAACCAGCCATGCAAACTGTGCTACATTCACAATGAACACAAAGTATTACTGTATTTTGACTCTCAGGCTTACCCCATTCCCCCCTCTCAGCAATGACCCAGTAAGTATTGTGTGTAATTTAAGGCCTAAAATGCAGGCCAGTAACTGCCAGATAAGCATCCAGCCAGCTCAGTCAACGAGGCATGCCATTCTTACCAAATAATCATTACAAACTGGCAACCTAGCGCTGCAGCTTAATGGTGCTGAGCCACGGGTTTAGAGGGAAAGAGGGGGGGGGGGGGGGGGGGGGGGGGGGGGGAAGAGTAGGGGGGAGGAGGACAGCATGTTTAAAGGGACAGTTCACCCCAAAATCAAAAATACATATTTTTCCTCATGTAGGAACTATTACCGTACCTAACTACACCCGCCAACCATATGGATGCGCAGCAGGAAGCGCGCATCTACTAAATGGCAGAGAGGCTCGTGCTCACTCGTTGGCAGGTGTAGAAAGAAAATAGTTCCTACAGGAAACTGCTCACAACAAAGGTCTGTGGATTACTTCGAGTAACCGGGTCATGATTTCGGGAAAGAGACATTGCTGCTGAGTTTTTCAAAATGTATTTTTGTTGGCGCTTTGAGTGCCACAAGCCGAGTGCCATCTAGCTCCATTATATTTAAGGGAAGGCAGACATCTCCACAGCCGATATCTCCAACACACTGCAACTCGCACCAAAACAGTCTAGATTGATAAATAGCACTGCAGGTATGAGGAAAAAATACTGAACTGCCTCATTTAAAAGGAATAAGAAAGGCTCAAGAAAAGATGAGGTGCAGAGGCAAAACAGCACATTGATAATGGAGGACATAAAGATGCATCGAGATAAGTTTTACGACACAGAAAGCGAACATATAACATTACTATTCCCCTGTTCTCTCGTCTTTCGCTTTATAGACTGTGGACCGACACTGTGGTCCAAACCAACACTTTCACAGCTACCAAATGATATAAACAGATTTCATGTGCTGCGGCTGGAGCCTCACTAAAACAGGGTTCAGGAGGGTTCGACGTCTATGTGTGTGTGTGATTGTGTGTGTGTAAGATAAAGTGGCAGGCAGAGTGCAGTGCCAGCACTAACACCGGGGCCTCAGCCAGGATGAAAGGAGCTGTCACGACGGCTCACTGAGGAAAAGAGGAAAAATCCATCCATCCACACTCCTCTCCTCTACATTTATCCTCTCCTCTCCCTATGCATCTGTTATTGTTCTGCTTCTGAATCCATATGGGTTGTATAAAAACAGGCAACCACTACTTTTCACACCCAGTACAGTGCAGAACATTTCTTCAGTGTATTTGCTTTCGTGTGGTTGCTACACTTTTATATTTGTTTCTCTGTCACAAAACAAAAATCGCTCTCGCAAAAAAAGCCAGTAAGATTTACAG
This sequence comes from Bovichtus variegatus, assembly GCA_943593645.1. Classification (NCBI taxonomy): domain Eukaryota; kingdom Metazoa; phylum Chordata; class Actinopteri; order Perciformes; family Bovichtidae; genus Bovichtus; species Bovichtus variegatus. Next base: position 8,171,506 of record CALSCE010010855.1, on the reverse strand, counting down.
CAAATGTACCATGCTAAAACATTTCTTAAAAACATATTCCTCGAACTAATAAGGTCAATTGAATGTGCCTGAGTGGAGCTAAACCTATAATGACTTGTGTATCCTGAAATACTTTGCTTTAGTGATCAGCATCAAAAGAGGGTTGAGTGAAAGACCTTCTTTCATTTGCTCAGGCTAAAGCTGCCAGCCTGTGTGTGTGTGTGTGCGTGCGTGTGTGTGTGCGTGTGTGTGTGTGTGTATGTGTGCGTGCGTTGCGCGTGCGTGCATTTGCGGGTAGACTGTGACAGCTCAGTGATCAAAACCTATGATGGGAGGGGAGCAGGTAACAGACTGGTCGGGGTCTCAGGTAGCAGCCGCTGTCAATCTTTATCTCCTCCCTGTGTGTGTGTGTGTGTCCGTGCACCTGTATGCTCTTCTGTTCGTCATACATGCACACACTCCTGCGAGCATGTACAGTATGCACATTTGCTCTTTCATGTGTGATCGCTACACGTTCCATCAACAAACAGCGACTTCTGGACTCCAAACAGCTCCATGTCTGTCTTCTCAACTGTCAGAGGGGCGGCACTCAGAAAACCCGTAAACATAGTTAAGAGATGTATGCTGCCTTAGTACTGTATACACTGTCTGTGTACTGGGCAGCATCATTTTCAGCACAGTGTGCTTTGAAGAGCCTGTATGATGAAGAGGATGAGAGAGAGGCTCCATGTTTGGGCTTTTAAGGAAAAGAAGGTGAAAACGGAAATATGTAATGTTGACTATATTTGAGCAAAGTACTTGCACACTGTTGCAAACGTGCTAAATATCTGTGGCCATGTTCAGACTTTGAGAGATCTGGGTTCTCAGAGACCCTGAGTGAGGAACTGAGAGGAACCTTGGTGAAGAGGTGAGCCTGGTAGGTGTGATTACACACTCTCACTTGATTCAGAACAATGCTCAGCACTGCTGTTTTAGTCATTCAGAAATCACACATAGAACCAGACACCATACTTACATAAGAGTCTATGTCAAGTAGGGTTGACGTTCACATATAAAACACCGTACTGATATATTAATAAATACTGAGAGCAACTAATGCTTTTGAAAACGTTATGGCTTTTTTTTATTTCCCATTTCACTTCTATATTTTAAAAGTTGACGGGATGATAAAAATGCCTCTGATTGTACAACTCACTTGTTACATTCAGAGATTCAGGGATCGAACCTTTGATCCTCCGATAAGTGGACGACCACTCTGCCTCCTGAGCCACAGAGGTAGAGTAGTATTCTAGTTTATGTCTAATTTTATTGTTAGTTCTTTGAGTATCAAGGATGTTTATGACAGCGTAGTGGCCAGTGTTTGCATACTTTAATATTTCACTGGAAATAGTATGCAATTCCCGTACTATTGGTTTCCTACTAAGGTTTTGGAAATAATAAAAACATCTCACATACTGTTTCAGAGTACTGTTTCAATTAGCAGTATGGAATTTTGGATGCACCACTAGTTCTTGCAAACAAGCAAATACGTTCTCATTACGAAATGTATCAAATGACTTGACTCACACATGCACCGGCCAGGATCTCAGATGCCAGCGGGACTGTGCCATCTTTCTGTCGGGTCTTTCCTCGCACAAAGTCGTTCACCTGGAAGCACACATTTTACAATATCAGGCGAAGGCTTTTTAAAGCTGGTATGGTGGAACATGATATGAATGGACAGTTACTATACAACGCTTCATGTAGGAGCTGAACATGTAGAAAAATGACAGAATGAATCAGGGTCTGTGCATTGTGCACTATACTGTGGGTAATTATTTGCATTCATTTGTCTGGCATGTGTGGTATCTATCACATATTATAAAATCCATCCGAAAGACTGAAGCAATGAAAGAATCTCATGGAACTCTCTCTGCGTGTGTCTGTGTGTCTATACGCTTTCCAACGCAGTGACTTACTGTGAGCTTTATGGCTTTCTCGGGCGCCACACCCAGTAGCTGTGGTACGAGACCTATCATTAGAAAACGACGAGATGATTAGAAAAAAAAAAAAAAAAAAGAGTTGCTGTGGTACCCCTACTCACTCGCACACATCCACATACATACATACATATACGCCACTTCCCCACACTCCACATGATGTGTGGCTTCCCGCTGCATGCGTATGACCCTGCAAGATCCTCCAGACGCTAATGAAATCTATTGATGTGGAGTGTGGGGACATCAGAGTAGCAACAAGAGAGAGAGGAAGAAGGGGTAAAGAGAGGATGAAGAGAGAGAAACTGCTTCCCAGAATAGGAAAAAGGGCAGAGTATAAAACAAACCAACCAAAAGTTTACGCAGACCTCAATTACAACCCAGAGCAGGACAAAAATAAACAAAATAATCACAACGGAGCACAATGAAACTTGGCCCCCTACCCAGCCCCAAGGCAAGAAGCCCGCGCACACACAGACTCTCTCTCACACACACACACACACACACGCACGCACAGACACACTTCCTGAAAGTAACAAACACAGTTAATAATCTGTAGTTTCAGTTGCAAGGCCAAACGCACACACACAAACATAATCATATACTCAATTTGGAACTTGGCAAAAAGGACCTGATGCCTGGACCTCATGAAAAAGCAAAACTATTTCTGAATAATTTTTTCCCCAAATGCTGACATACTTTCTTCAACACAGAATATACATGCACACACATGTCACATGGGAAAATACACCCAATTTATTTCAGCTAGATCATCCCCATAAAAAAAAAAATAAAAAATGCTCCTACTTCTCTTGTGCTGTTTTGTTTGTGAAAGATCACAGCATTATGCTACATTAGCATTTATGCCAATTTTGCACTGCTAATTCCACGTTCTCCACTTAGCAGATTTCTTCTTAGGTTTTCAGGAAAGGCACTTTCAACTTATATTACATAACTACAGTTTGGATTGCCGTCTGGCCATCTATCTGGAGCCAGACCTGTCTGTCTTTGCGTCTGTGAAGCCATTCCACTCTTGATGGCCTTTGTGTTTCCCACAGATATTCAAGCATTCAAGTTTCCTCTCGGGAGCCCGGTGCTGTCAATCAAAATCATGGGATTTTAAAAAGGCCCCCGCCACCGTTCCAGGGGACCTTTTTTTCAATCCTTCTTCAATCCAACCCCAACAATACCGACATAGACACCCTAACCCCGGCTTCTGAAGACAGGGCAGGTAGTCATTAGGGATGTCGTGCCCTGGTATGTGCGTACCTGAATGCCCAAGCAGTCGCCTGCATGTACGTGTGTGCATGCCTACATACTTGTGCTCACTGTCTGTGTATGCATCCGTATGAGTGTGTAAGTCCAGACATGCGACATCACCACATCTTGACACATGCCTAAAGGTATGTGGCCTTGCGTGTGACGTTCATTGTCCTGCACTGAAAGTCCCCAGCCAGCCGGTAATCACTTCAAAGGAGACAGGTCAACAGAGAGGTGAACTCATACAGCCCTCCTGTCCACCCTACACTTTTCTTCTCCTCTCCACATTTATTGTCCCTACTGCTCTCTTCTTCTTCTTTCACATCTCAGCTCTTCTTCTTTTTTTCTTTTTTAAACTTGTTTTGTGGCTTTGACTGCCTGTGTGTTTTTTGTGAAAGCTGCCTGTAAAAACAAATTTTACAGGTGGATTTTGGCGCCTTAAAAGGAATACTTCCCCCCCAAAATGATCATTTGTCAATTACACACCAGGTGTTTCCTTGAATTCTTGAAGAAAACGTAACTGTTTTTCCCGCATGCCTCCACGGTGAACGAAGAATCCAAAAAACGGAAAAATTCTCGATGAATTGAAGTAAATGGCGCCCGTGTTTACCAACAGCAAAACTATGTCAAAACATCCATTTACAAACTCACAACTGCAGCATAATCCAAGTCTCGTTTTTCTAGTCGTATACTCACCACAAGCCTACCGTAGAGGCATGCGAGAAAAACAAAGTCTTCTTCAAGAATTCAAGGTAACACGGGTTGAGTAATTGACATACAAATGATCACTTCGGGGGTGAGCTATTCCTTTAAGAACATATATTATTTGTTAAACCTACTGGGTACATTGCTCTCTAGCATGACCATGCCAACCACCATGATATTGGAAATATTGTTGTTGAAGTATTTTCTACACAAGTGATGAATTAAAGTGAATCTATAATAAATACTCCTGAACATACAAGCCACAGTAGCTGCTGCACTATTAATGCAGGATAAATGCTTCATGAACTCCTCAAAAATGCTATTAACGGCTCAAAGTATGTAGATATTTGACGTTACACATTTAAACAATTGGATGTTTTACTTTGCCCCAATGCATACTGACCTCGGTAAAGGCCGAAGATGCCCTCGTAGCGCACCACCTTCTTGAAGCAGTCAAAGCTGTTCTTGTACATGAGCTCTCCCACCAGGGAGCCACTGCTCCTCTGGTTCTGCATGCGCGTCTTCACCAAATCAATGGGGTACACTGCTGTGGCACCCACAGCTACAGAGAATTACAAAAAAAAAAAGGTTATTTAGATACTAGTCAGATATTATGAGGGTACCGTTTGTTTGTTTCAATGCACATATTCACATAAGTGGTTTACTGTTATGACCATGCCACCATTGTCTTGCGTCCACATCTGTGACCCACACTTACATTTTTATGTTTCGTGAGAACAGTAGTAATAAATAAAAGACAGACATAGTTGAGGAGGAGTAAAGAGAATATAGTGTTGTTAGGCTCATATTATATTTGATGAAAAATATAGTTTCCTTTCCTTTCCAATTGGAAGTCTTGTATGAGCAAACCTCACAGAAAGAAGTAAGAGAAGTTTCGATTAAGAATATAAAAATATTTTTACAACGCTGTGAGCACTGCAGAAATTCCACTTACTGACTCACATTGTGGAGGAAAACAAAGAAAAAGCAGGTAGCTTTGCTAAATACCACTGGAGACAGGTGAGAAAATAGGTCTTTGTAATTTGGGTGTGCTGACCCTTTAAAAAGGAAGAAGGGGAAAAGGCGGAGGAGGAGGAGGAAGGGGAAGTCTGTGGGGTTGGGGTTAAGAAAGACGTCAAAGTGTTTTGAGTTCCAGTATCTTCGGCCCGTCAGACGGACACAAACAAAAAGAACCGACCCAAGGCGACAGACTTAATTAGAGAGAGACCGAAAGAGAAGAAGGGATGGCAGACCCATACCTCCTTATTAAGCTGTCTCCCTTGGGATAGAAGGGGGAGGAATGAAGGAAGGGAGGAGTAGAAAAACAGTGGGGAGTCTGAAGCCAAACACAAGGCCTCGGCACCACCCTTCACCCCCACCCTCACCCGCCCTCCTCTGATCACTCACACAGGTACAAAAGAATCCACACAGGAGGGTTTCCCATGGCACGCAGAGAGGCGAGAGACAGGACAGAGTGAGGCAGAGGGGATGGTTAAGGGCAGGAAAGAGAGAGAGAGAGAGAAAGAGAGAGAGAGAGAGAAAAAGAAAGAGAGAGAGAAAAAAAGAAAGAGAGAGAGAGAGAAAAAAAGAAAGAGAGAGAGAGAGAGAGAGAAAAAAAGAAAGAGAGGGAGCACTTCTCTTTAAGCAGGGGAGCAACCGTTGCTCTTGTAAGCAAGGGGAAGGGCAATAGAGGGGCCATTGTCCTCTCTCTCTCTCACCCTTTTCTTATGAGGACAGCAGAAGGCCGGGGGGGGAGGGCAGGTAGACACGCAAGCAGGTAGGTGGGTGGTGGGGTGAAGGTATGCAGGGAGCCAATGGGGCGTGACTCTTACCCCCTGCCACTGAGCCAAGGGAGAACCTGTAGGCCGACTCTGCCACCTGGACGAGGATGGGGCGGGAGACGTCACTGCCCAACTGCTAATCACACAGCGGGAAAGAGACAATGAAGACATTAGTGCAGAAGTGGGAAACGACAAATTAACAACATTGAGACAAGACACAGTTTCAGACGTTGATTTCTCTCCACCAATGCACATGCTCTTCAATACTGTTCTCATAAAACGTTGCATGCCACACATCCAATTCCACCACCCTGCAAGCTAAATTACAGGCTATTTCATCAATCACTTGTCACACCTGCTGTTGTGTTTGACAGCAAGTCCCAATTTCAGGATGGACATTTGAAAACAGTATAATGGTCAATTAATAAAATCCTGCAGACAATAAAGTGGGAAGCTACTTGAATATAATCAGAATCAGAAAACCTTTATTCGTCCCACAGCGGGGAAATTTACGCAAGAGTGAGTTAATGTTTTTAATTGGTGAGAAAGAGCACAAATAAAGTCATAGATTACTAAAATGTCTTAACATGCAGTAAAGACTATATTTGATTATAAAATACCTGTAACAAAACATTTAAATGAAATCAGGAATGTCAAATAAAACTGTAATCAAAGTGATCTTAGTACACCCTTGAGACCATCACCATCACATGGAAAGAGCAGAAGAGCCAGCATTAGCCAAACAGTAACGTTAGCCACACTCCCCCTCCAGCTGAGGTACCTGTTGCCTTGTCTGGTCTGTCCAGCCCTGGCCTCTTGACCCTGGGGAGAGGGGGGGTGGTATGTGTGCCTGTGTGTGTGTGAGGGGGATGGGAGTCTGTAGAACAAGTCCACCTGTCAGAGTGAACTCCCACCCCCTCCACATTTCATTCCCAGAGGTCTCCTCCTGCCCAAATGTCTCCTTTAAACACAACCTTCTCCACTTCTACCGTCCTGCTCAGCTGTGTCTGCTGGAGGAGGACGAGTGAAACTTGGCAAAACTAACAGGAGGGTGTTTGAGGGAGAAAGAGGGAACACGTTTGCAGGATATATAGAGAGAAAAAGGACAGACAAACATGTAGAGAAATAAGAGTGAGGGAGAGAGGAGTAGATCAAAAAAGGAAACAGAGAGAACTAGCAAAAGATGAGGAGAGAGAGCTCCAGCTAGCTGGCGGCCAGCCCCTGAGGCCAAACCACAAGGGCCTAAAGTGGCTCATTGTGGTGGGACTGGCGTCTGTGTAGTGCTGGGCCCCTTTGCTTTCTCCCCTTTGGCCCCCGCCTGCTCCAATATGGCCTGGCCAAGCATTCCCTGTAGTGCTGGAACCCACCAGGCAACACAACTCTGACCGAGAAGGAAAACAGTCCTCTGCTCATCTGTCTGGCTGTCCAATCGTCCTTCTTCCTCCTCTATATTACAAATTGCTCTTGTTAGCTGCTGCGAAGTCTCTTCAAATCCATCATTTTGCAACGTGAAGCATGTTTGAGGTTCATTCGGCCTTGAGGATGGGTCTGCTTGTCTTTATTTCCCTGGATTTGTGAATTTTGTCTGTTTGTTTTTTCAAGACATCAACCACATGTCAGTTAGAGGTCTAGTGGTGTTTTCTCTCAAAAAAGTCTCTTTAAGTCTAAGTCTGTGATGGGAAGCTACTTGGACACAACTGGGTCTGAACATGGCTATGAACTTTTGAAAATGATCAGTGCTGACAAACACTGGCAGGTTTTGGGGGCAAACTTTCCACTTTATATCTGACAAAACTTGTTTGGATCTGTGTCTACTGTATTTTTTAAATATTTTTTTTTACCTCAATGTAACTCTAAAACAATGTCTCAATGAATGAATTGTGTAATGCATGCATCAAACTGATGTTTTGGTTTGGGGGATTAATTACGTGTGAACAGGAGACATCATTATCCTTAATTATAAATCTGCATGGTGACATCTAGCCCTAGAGAATGTAGTGAGACGAAAAAAGATCTGCCCTTGTGGAAGAGGAAACCAAACACATCAACAAGTCTTCATATTCTGTACCTGTCTCTGGACCTCAGCCAAGTTGTAGGGCAGGGCGCCTTCCTCCAGCGGAGCGATCTGCTCAATGTCCACTAAACCGACACGTCTGATGAGGAGAGAGAAAGGAGAGTGAGAGGTTTCAAGTAACTTTCAAATGTTGTAAAAACTCTCAGAGGAATATAATATTTCATCAATGCATCACCAAGTCCATGACCTCTGTCAGTCTGAAGTTACTTGAAGTTTAAGGATACTTTGCCATCGTTCCATGTGAAAATATTGTGGCATTCAGAAATCCAGGCCTGCTCTTGGCATGATTGAGTATGACAACCGATCTATAAGAACTGACAACTCCCACTCCTTCATCCCTTCATCCAAGTATAACAAAGATTTAACCTTTGGATGTAAAACTACTGCCTTTTTGACTCTTTCCATTGCATCTCTGTGACGTTCCCAGATTTCCCAGGCTGAGGGAACTGGGAACGCCAAATCCGCCCCCACCCCTCTCGTCTAAATATTGGGGCTATTATCTCTCGCATCTCCAATCAAGGGGAGTGGAGAGGGCTATTAAAGTATCCCATTGCCCAGAAATAATAATCAGGTGGTGTCTCAGGCTGGGGTTAGAAATTATGAGTGCAATGGTTGGGCCGCAAGGCAGACGCAAAGGAAGTGGGGGAATGTGAAACGCATACAGTTGTTGTGTGCCACGGATCATAGGGGCTGGATTGCCCTTTTTTTTTTTTTTTTTATAAAAAGATAAATGGGAGTTTGGATTGGTTTTGGACTGAAAGAGGATTCCCTGGCACTGATGTAGTCATGTCTGATTCTTTTGATCCTTTGCAAGTTTGAGAAGGAAGAAAGTGCTCGTCTCTCTGAGGTATGGACCCGGGGGCTAAAGGTGCGCTATGGGGGGTAAGTGTGGGATAGACTTACTCTCCAGAACTCCCTGACTTACTGAGAACAAATGCAATGACTTAAGTATGAATTCAGTTGTGAGATGCTATTCCTCAGTTACAGCTGTAACACAGCTATAATGAATGTGTATACCTGTTTGGCCATCATGTCCACATTACTAATGATCATTCCCTCAGAGATCATATTATCCATTCCTAGACTAGATTAAATATAGAAAAGCAAGTTATAAAATGTAACATTGTCTAAATTGTGGTATTAAATCAAAGCTAGCATGATTTTTGTGTGTTCTTTTTTTTTTAAACTTGAGTGTATGTGTGTACGTGTATGTGTGTACGTGTATGCGAGTGTATGTGTGTGTGTCCGTGCGTCTGTCTTACCCACGGGGCTCTGACAGGTCAGCCAGCTGAAAGAGGATGTCGACCTCCATGGGTGTCACCTGGCCAAACCTCTGAGCTGCCACAATGAACTCCTCTACAAGGAAAGACAGAATTTGATTTAGTTTTTACAAAAAAATGAAGAGCACTACACCTTAAGATACAAACCCCAGCATTTACAGACAACCATCCAGATAAAAATAACAGGGAAAAGCAGTAATGTTTATTCATATTTAGCTCAACATTAGGGATCCCTAGGTATTCCCAGGCCAGATGGGAGATATACAATTCCTTCAGTGCGTTCTGGGTCTGGGGACCTCCACAGCGAGGCACACAGGGACATCTCTGCTCCTTTTGAATATCTGAGCTCTCAGATACAAACTCAAAGCTCATAGACACTGGCACAGCAACGTAGATTGACAGGTAACTCAAGAGCCTCAGTTTCTATGTCACCATTACAGTAAAGGGTACAACATCTACAAGACTGTGGACGAGACACCATCTCACGCGCACCATACATACGCTCTCTAAAAAAAAAATAATAATAATTAATTTCTCAAAATCCTTAACGCAAGGTAGCAATCTCTCTTAAACGCAAAATATGTAATTTTCTGCCACACGAGGTCTCTCAATCAAGACAATAACAGAAGACGGAGTTTGGTGGCGTCGTGAAGTAGAGTTGGATCATGGGAGATCATTGCTCCCGGTAAGGATTCTTTCATTGTTTAGCATTGAGGAGGTTTTACTGGGAGCCGAATTATCTCCACCGCTCCCAAACAAAAACCTGGTGGTTCAAACTGGTAAAAACACTGAATAAAGCAGTTTAAATCAGCGTTTCTCCAATGCTGTTTGGCTACCGCAAATGTTTGCTCAGCTTGTTTCTCAGATAACTTTGAGACCCAGACGTCCGATGACAAAATAATCTTTATCCAGATAAAATACTACTACAAAGACCTAAAAAGTGTATTGTAAAAAATGTTGCTTAAAACTGGATAAACGTCTCATTTATGACAGCTTCTGATAGACAACCAACTAGTTTTTAGACATTTTAATGCGAAAATGTTACATACTATAGTTTTTACTCAAAGCAGGCAATTGGACCTTTTACAGACCTAAAATTGGAGGTGCTGAAAAGGCTGCAGCAGCACAGCTGGCTCCAAACTGCCGCAGTACATGCTAGGCCATGCCCTGATGGCGCCAACAGAACTACATCATCTGCAAAGAGCAATGCAATTGAGATGTCACCAAACTGAACAATCAACTCTTTGGCTGGGCTTTGGGATTCTGTCCATGACCATTACAAACAGAATGGGTGATTGGGAACAGCCTTGGTGGATCACAATTCCCACTGAGAACATGTTTGACCGACTGCACAGAATGAAGACACAGCTCTCTGTGCAGTTATACCAGCACTACACGGCTGTGTTCAAAAGCCCAGGCACCAGATTCCAAAGCTGGTCCACTGCTTCACAACCAGGACAGAATGTGTATTACTTCTCCTCAATAAACAGTGATTTTATAATTCATAATTAAATCAAGATATTACTATATCTCTAAAGGGTTTCATTTATTTTTGTCCAAGGCAAAAGAAACTTGAAATTCATTTATCCACTTTTAATTGGTTTGTCAAGGCTTTGGTATAAAGAAGCTGAGCAGATTCGGCCTGGAGAAAAACAAAAAATGTTTTAATGCCATAAACTACAGTCCACAAAGTACAACTTGTTAGAAAAGCGTCACACACTGCTTTTAAAACTGCAGTCGTACGTTCACTTTGTCATGATAGGTTTTCATGACTGCGTGATATATGACACACTGCAATATTACAATATGAAACTAAGTCCAAATACGTAGTACTGCGCTGAATGAATCACCTAAACACAATCTGTTATTACAAACAAGAGCAGTTTCCTGTGACTGACATCTCTTTTATTCTCATGTGATTCATATTTCCTGTTCTGTTCATGATATGGCATCATAGACTCAGTATCATCAACTATATTATGTTACATGTAATGCACCAACAAAATATGAAGCAATGTGCATTTGCACATTTTCTGCTATTATGATGTGCAAAAAGCCTAAAAGGTTAAATTTACAGCTGGATACATTGTCTGTTCGTACATTGTTATTTTATGTGCGCTGTAGCTATAATTCAATATTTTGTATTTGTGGGCGTTTCCCTTTTGCCGTAACCTGCCTCACATACAGTATGTCTACACGAGTCATTGATTTCCTGTGTTTCCCGGAAAAAAAACTTTTGACAATGCTTTCAAATCGATGGTGGCCATGTTTCATCTAAATACAGATAAATGGCCAAATAGATAATGAACCATGGATCATGCCCCTTGGTAAGATGTTGCATTTCGTTATGTTTTTTTTTTGATCCCGTCACTAGAGGAATACATGCATAAGGTAAAGTTAAACATTATATTGATAAAATTGGCCCCGACATCCAGGGCCTATTGCTAGTAGCTGTTTTAAACGTTTCTCTGTTTTATGGTGATTTCTCCCCAACATCACTCACAGCAGTTACCTTATGTTGGAGCCGACATGAGAGAAGTGTCAAAGCATGTTGAATTCATCATAAGAAAAGAAAATATGGCCATGGAGAGTTATGGACTTCAAGAGTTCTTCTGAGGCAGCCGTAACTTAAGACCGGGTCTATTGTTGGTGGAATAAAGAACAGGTTGACTGTAGGCTGGTTTACAGTGGAGGAGTCAGCATTGTTTGACCTGCTTTATTCAAAGAGCAGCAGGCTGGGGTTGTGACAAAGTCGTCCTACACTGGAGCCATTCACCCCGCCAAGGCTCAGCTTACCCCTGAGGCATGCTCTCTGTCTCTCTCACACACACACACACATCCATGGGTACATGCAGGTAATGCTCACAAGCATGTGAGAGAGCATACTTACACAAGAATAAACTCTCAAACACACACACATAGAGTTCTGTCTGGGGCGATCACATATCACAATGCTGATAACCTGTCTACCTGTAACACACACACACACACACACACACACACACACACACACACACACACACACACACACACACACACACACACACACACACACACACACACACACACACACACACACACACAAAATGAAGAATAAATGTGATGTATAAATCTGTTTGGACATAGATGCTGAATTGTTAGAATTAAACTAGCACCCTATCATCCATTTGGTGCTTTGTTGGTATCGAGTGCCTCGTGGAGTATTATAATATTAATTGTTAATTATACAGCACTTTTGAAAACAATTACAAAGCACATTACGAATGGTCTAAAAAAAGAAATACACACTCAAGAAAAAAAAAAAAAAAAGTACAACCACTAAATGCTATTACATAAACACAAGTCTATAAACACTCTATTCAGCCATGTTGCTAACATTCTCACAATCATGTTAACAGATATAATGTTAATCCTGTTTGTCGTCTTAGTGTAGAATCTCATCGAGCTAACATTCAGTAATTAGCGCCAAACACAAATTACAGTTGAGGCTGATAGGAATGGAATTACTTTAGCAGATATTTAGTCATAAACAAAAGTATTGGACAATTTTATATTTAATCTGATATTGGCTCTAGATAAAAAAAAGTCAGGGGATCACCAAAGCTGTTCAAATGAATCCTGAGGGAACATGAATGTGTTATTAGATTTTAGAGCAATCTATCCAATAGTGGTTGAGACATTCAACTCAAAACCACAAATGTCAAATTCATAGTTGTGCTAGACAAAAACTTAGGGGAACACCAAAGTCAGTACGTTTCATCCTCAGGGGACATTGCATGTCTGTACAAAATTTATCCAATATTTAATGAGATATTTCTGTCTGGACTGAAAATAACCGAAGACCTGGGGATGGCGATTGTCAAGAAACCACACAGGCAAAAAACCTCATCCCTGCAATTTACATTTGAGAACAATCATTTGTGCGGTGCCAAAGGACCTTCAGAAGTGAATTGGCTCACAAATGATGAGTTCTGCCACTACCTAAAGAGAAAAATGCATTTACAGTATTATGTGTAAAAAAGAAAAACATATATCCTTCATCAACACACACCTGATTTTAACTTGTCATGATTTGCCTTGTGGTGTACACTACTGGCTCAATAAAAAGGTGTGTTCTGTAAAGGTCTCCTGTGCAAGCACGCACACAAACGCTCACACACACAGTTTGCACTCACTGTTGTGTAGGCGTTAAGCACTGTAATGGCGTCCCCAAGGCAAAACAGTGGCCTCGCTGCACATACGGAATCAATCGGGATTATCACGCATGTGTGCACGCTTGGCTGTGTTAATGCACCTGAATGCTTGTGTGTATGTGAGAAATGTTTGAAACGGTGAGCTACAAAACACGCACACACTTGATACATGCGGGCGTGTGTACAGTGTACGTTTGTCGGCCAGCCAGTGGTACATGGAGCCGAGCACTTGCAGTCCCCAGAGGAGGCCTTAATGACTCCGGGAGTGGAGGGTGGATGGGTGGTGGCTGTGTGGAGGTCTGGCTGGCTGCGGGCCACCACGGGTCGAGCCAAGCCCAGCCTCAGTGTACCCATGGTGGGAACAGCCTGGGGAGCGCATGGGCTCTTGGTCTGGGTCGGTTATGGTCCACACCCCTGATAAGGCTTCAGATAGCATCATAAGGCTAAACTAGTGGCCCCGGGCCATGTGGAGAGAGGTCACAATGGACGACCAGATCAGGAGAGAGGGAGTCAGAAAGAAAGAGACAGAGAAAGGTAGAGAGACAGAGAACTAACTGGGCTTCCTGCCAAGTACTGAGGAAAGGAATGAGACAGCAAGTGGGGCAAGCAAGTGAGGGAGATAAGGATTTAAAGAAACTAACCATGGGAGATGAAGAGAAATAGAGAAAATGTATAAAAAATTTTTTTAAAAGACTGTGCAAAAAAAAGAAAGGATCAATAGATAATAATACCTCATTTTCATCACCTTTTAACTTTACATATTTGCTCTACTGTAATTTAAATTATAGAGCTAAGAAAAAGCTTAACATTTTTTTTTTTTTTAACTATCTAATGTGCACATTGATCTACAGGTTGAGACAACACACCTTGTCCTCAAAAGTAAGTAAATCATTTTTCTCTTCTTTTTTGAAGAATTAAAAAAAAATCTCATTAGCAACCAAACGCTTGCCAGGACAAAAAAAAAAAAAAAAAAAAAAAATAGTCCTCAGATCAGTGCCAGGATGTCTAATAGACAAGACAGGCTCCATCAGGGATTGTGGGTATGCAGTACGTGTGCTGGGTCACATCCAGCATGCCCATTTAAATGCCACCGGGAAGGAAGAAAACCAAACAAAAACAAGTTTCCATCCTCAGCACACACAGACTTAAATACATTATCTGGAAAACGCATTTAATACTGCCTGTAGTGCAGCACCGTATCGGTTTGTGCTTCACATTTGTTTCGCGAGTGTGTGCCCCTGTCCGCTGTCCGTCTTAGAGAACATCACTGCATGCGTATATATATATATATATATATATATATATATATATACACACACACACACACTCATTCACGTGCATCTGATCTTTGGGCTGCCTGCTTCGTTTTTAAGTTTGTGTATGAGGTTTTTCTTTTGATTGTTTTTTCCCTGCCCGTGTACCTTTGGTGACTTCCACATCTCGGCGGTGGCCAGCCAGAGTGCTGTAGATCTTTCTTATCAGCTCCATGTTGTTGAGAAGAGAGTTAAAGCCATTGAAGTAGGAGAAGCTGACCTGGTGAGATGTGGTGCCACCCGCAACCTAGACAAGGACGGACACAAGTATTTTAACATGCAATGCATTCTTCTCAATAACCCACATACACAATCACACTCTACAAATCGCATACATGCATCTTGATAATATGAATTTGTTATTATTAAAAAAGGCCAAAGAAAAAAAACATCACACGTCAAGAAAGAGAAAATCTCGACGAACACCGGTGGTTTATCGTCAACGTTCCCCTTTACCATCGGTCCGCAGGGAGAAGTAAACCTGTTTCAACCACTACTTTTTCCATCGCACAACGAAACGCACTCACGAACACTTTAATTAACTTTCTTTATGAGGTGGAGGAAGTGATAAAAGAAGAGAAAATAAAAAAGACAAAAAAAAAAAAAGGAGAAAAAAAAAAAAAAAAAGGTAAAAGGATTAAAAATAGACGCTGTGCTCTTGAACACATTCCAGACTCCACACAAACTCTTTTATGTGAACCAGCGTCCCATCTTTATCAAATCAGGCTCTCAAACCCGCAGAGAGCAGCTCTAACTGCTGTCTGTTTACAAATGTGTGTTCGATGCACATTTCATTAACGTTGTTGCCCGTTTTGGGGGAACTTAGGCCAGAGTATCATCAGATGAGTCTTGAGGCTTTGCAGCTCTTAACAGTGTTGAGGGGTTGAGGCAATAGATAATGTAGAGCTTCCTTTCACTAGATGGCACTGTTTGCTTTACAGACACATTCAGGAAGGTTGCTTGCCGCTCATGGAGTTTGCAACAAGGGGGGAAGCTCTGGCTTGGGTGAAAATGCCCTAACAGAGATACACTTTTGTATCTGTTCATATCTATGAGCCTATAGGCATGGATCTTCCCACGATATCCAACACCGAGTCTTTTTCAGAGGGGGAGAGGAGAACACTTTTTAGGTGAAAGAGTGTGGCGCTGATTTGCCATGTTTGGTGAGTGAATTAAAGGTTGCCGTTTCACTGTTTGTGTTCTGCCATAATACCGCCTTTAATGTGTCTGCAGTGTTTGTGGGTTTTTTTGATATGCCTGTGTGTGTGTGTGTGTGTGCGCACGAGTGTGTGTGTGTGAGAGCGTTTACTAACAGCACACCAAGATGTCTGGTCGGTGAGGTAAACACAGCGGAGAAAATGACAGAGTCTACAAGGTGTTTATGAAATGGGGCAAGACATGGACACAGACGCAAGACTCACACGTGTGCAACGTAAACACTAACACACACATAAAAAAAATAAAATAAAATAATGAAAAAAAAAAAAAAAAACACAAAAAAAAAAAAAAAAAAAAAGACAAACATCTCAGAGTTCAAAACAAATAAGAGGACACGCGCACAGCTGCCCCCGCACAAACACACAGGCAAAGATGATGGACTAAAGCTTCAGTCTCCATCTAGCTCTGCCTCTATCTTCCCATTCAGCTGGCCTGCTTGGCTTTGACACTGCCATAGAGGTTAGACTTAATGGCATGTTGGGAGAGAGACAGAGACACGGGGGAGTGAGGGAGAGAAAGAGGGGCGGTTTAGAGAGAAAAAGAAATGAAGGGAGGGAAAAAGAACGAGAGGACGGATGAGAGGTGACAGAAAAGGTAAAGAGGAAGAAGAAGAAGAAACGAGAGATGGACAGCTGGAGGGGAAGAGAACGCCACAGTGTTTGGTTGTGAGAGAAAGAAACAAATGCAGGGAAGAGAAAAGAATGAAGTAGTGAGATGGGAAAAAACAGTCTCGCCTTTAGCCCTTTTATGGAGAATAGAGTATTGTTAGGTTTCTTGCCTTCGTAGCTGGCAGTAGCAACAAATCAGTGGAAAACATCGCTTATAAAGTGGGTATGTAGACGCACTCCTAAACATTGTGCATCATCTTACATTTGGTCATACAAACCTCAAGTTGCAGGTATCGATATTTTACTTCATCACAACATAGCTTACACGTGATGAATGTACAGTACATTCACCTGTGCCATCAAATCTATGATGTGAAATTAAATGATCAGTTATGCAGTCGTGTAATTTATCACTTAGGTGCTGCTGAATAGAGAACACCCATCTTGTACAATATTTACTTAATATATGATGTCAAAGTATCGTAACTCCCAGGTGTACAGCAGTGTCCGATCTCACTATTTCTAACCACCCTGACTTTGGCTCTTGTGGACGGTGAAACAAATGGCAGAGAGAACCGCAGAGCCAAACAAAAACCCACCGCCACGAGGCATTCCTCCACAAAGGATGTGAGCATGTGTGGCCGGATGGTGACCATGATGTCCCTGAAGTCCAGGGCTGAGATGGAGCCGCTGTGGGATTGGTCCCGCTGAATAAAAGCCTGCCGCGCATGTTCAAGCTGCATCTCCTGTGCAAGGGAGTGGAGAGAAAAGAGGAGGGAAGTTTAGGTGTTAGATCATACAGTAAATGCATATTATTGGACACATATGTGGGTCATACACCTCTTTAAGTTGCCTTCATAAATTAAAATCCAAATAAACTCACTCATATAAACACGTATGCATAAAAACGCAGCATTTGCTTTGATGGGCCCCCTGGTGCCGTCTCCCCCTCTCAGTTACGGGGGAGCCAGTGTTTGGCCGGGCTTCAGGCTCGCCTCCTCTCCCAACAGCGGCTTGCCTACTGTGAGGTGTCGCCTGGGCTTTTGACACCCTCCCCAAATCCCCATTAAACCCACTTGAGGGAGAAAAATACAAAACACACACACACACACACACACACACACACACACACACACACACACACACACACACACACACACACACACACACACACACACACACACACACACACACACACACACACACACACACACACGGCGGCTAATCATCCAACTGCTCACTTTGTCTGTCTTCTTGCACACACATACGGTCCACGGGGACAACAGCGAGTTGCGGTGGGGACACGTCCCGCAAGGCCTTTGAAATTAGCAGCCATTATCGGTACCTGCAACCACAAGTCTAAAGAGAGACGCTGTAAACAAAGCGCTGACACCGATGCTTCCTCCATCTTACAACAAATAACTTGGTTACGGCATAAAAACAGGGATATCAGGACAATAATAATCCACAAAGAGTATTTTGCGGAACAACAGCTTGAGGGCAGCGAGCTAAAACGAGTTGCTTTGGCTGTTGACTTATCGTGTCGTATCGTGGCCTTCAGGTCAAAAAATCAATAAAGGCAGAAATATCACAATTCAATTTTTTTCTATTCCTATTTATGAGTTTTCTGACATATGGTGACACAATACAAACAAACTGAACGACCAAGTCAAACTTGTTTTCGAGCACATCTCAAAGCGTTTACTCAACGGAAACATACATGTAAGAGTTTCTCTGAATTCTCTTTTGCAATCGCCCGCAATTATGTAGAGCTGAAACGATAATTCAATTAATGGATCGAAAGAAAATTAACAAAAAAAAAAGAAAAAGACAAAATCTGTTTCCAGCTTCTCAAAAGTGAAGATCGGTTGTTTTTCTTTTGGTTCTTTGATAGTACACTGAATATCTTTGGGTTTCGGACTGATGTTTGGATAAAGCAAGGCATTCGAATATGTCAACGTGCATGATGGGAAATCGAAATGGCAATTTTTGACTATTTTCTGGTATTTTATAGACCAAACGATTCATCGATTATTTGTAAATATAATCATGGATTAATTGAAAATGAAAATAATCATTAGCTGCAGCTCTACATGCGTGTAGTACACAACTATTTCTTTTTTTTTTTATCCATTTAAAAAGACACCATTCAACGGAAATATTAATTTATTCTATTGCACACATCTCATAAATGTCCTGAAACTAAAAAAAGATAATATCCATTTGGAACATGGAGAATGCAAATATGTCAAACTTTAATGTTAATGCAGAATCATTAGAATTTTATTTTATTTTTTTTTTAAAAGACGTTTCTTAAAAAGTACTGGCTAGTCGTTTAGTAAGTTAAAAAAACAAAACAGCGACCAATTTGTCCGAGAAGAATGGACATTCTTTTTCAAGCCACACACGTCGGACAAAAGTGCTGAAGGGGGGACTGATTAAGTCTTGAACATGCATGGCATTATTCAATTGATTGATTCAGATGGTATTGTTAGAAATGGAACTTAAAAAGTGGTATTACCACAACACAAAACCCTATGAGGCTATGACTTATTGTTGTGTTGAATTTGAGTGATATTTCACTGACAGCATAACTGATCGAACTCTAAATTTGCGGCACCCAAGAGAAACGACTGGGGAAGAGTGACATTTACACAAAGCTGAGTGGAGCCCGGAGGGGAGTAAGAATAGACATTGCAACAAAAGAGCCAGATTTGCAAAACAGCAAATGTAGCAGCCATGTGTCAGTATCACCTATGAGCACAGCAGGGGCTTCGCAGAGTGTATAAGTAAGTGGAAGGCGAGGAAACGAAGAGAGATTGACACGTGTAAACACTCTCAAGATAAATAAGGTGAGATGTTTTGGTGTCAGCATCCTGAGTGTCGTGACTCACTTCTCCGGTCGGTTGTGAGTAGGTCAAAACACTTTGGTGTGGAATAAACTGGGAAGAGGAAAGGGAAGAGGAGAGCTGAATATTTAAAATCAAAACAAAAAAAAAAAAGGAAGTGAAGAAGATAATGTTCCGCATGCATCGTGCACAAATAAGGGTGAGCGTTTATCTTTGTGTTTGTGTCCATCTGCAAATGACGAGGGGAAAAAATGAGATCCTGTTTCTCTGGACAAGTCAAAAGTCTGAAAAGCCACACACCCACCACACAGAGCAACAAAACAACTGTGGTCCAGGGATGGAGCAGTTTATAGTTTCAGCCTCTTAAAACCTTAACTTGTTGCAACTGTATGAGTGTTTCAGGGATATGGTTTTTATTTGGGAGTGGAGTGGAGGAGGGAGGCAGGAGACATAAAGCTGGGGGCTTAAGACAGCCAACAAGAAACCGCCGAGGCATTTGCAGTCACTTTAATTGTCCTTTGATGAGAATAAAAACACATGACAAGCCACCTCTGTTTGTTTTCAATGTCTGCGATTCTTTGCCTCTCTCGTCAAAACTTAAAGAATAGATACGAGTGGAGCAGGGTTGTATCTCTCGTTTCTAATCTCTCCTTCTCGTCAGCGCGGGGCTAAAGCTACACAAGGAGAAGCACAACTGCCCATTTACATGTGCCAGTGAGTCCTCTAGTGATGTTAAGGGCTGCTCACTGATTCTTGGGAGAGTCAAACATATAATTGGGACTTTTAAAATCTGAGCAATGCCAACAATTCACTTTTTTTTTTCTTTTTTTTTTTTTTTTTGAGTGCTTAGGAAAGAAGTGGGACATGTGGTGTCCCCTCCGTGTAATTCAAGCCCTTTACTTGCCAGGATTTATAATATGGGCTACTATGTGCCACTTCTCTGGACAACGGTAATACCATTGCCAGAGACAACACCACGCTGACAGTGCGAGCTGAGCCTTGGCTGGCGTCCACGCGTGAGACGGGAAAAATGCATGTAATTGGTGAGAATCTCTGGCTTCCATCAAGACAGTAATTGGCCAGAGAGAGCCCTTGTGAGAAATATGCGGCGCAAACGTTTTCCCCGATAATCCCATCTTGTGAGCATCTGGCAGTGGCGTGGTTACAATGGCAGAAAAACACAATAAACACATGCATGTATGGCAGGAAGAGGAGGAAATAAAGGATGGGGACATTCTTATAGGGGGGGGAAGCTGGGTGGTAGGGAATTATAAAAATAACTGTAAAATATTTAGAATACGGCGTGTGTGAGAGTGTTGGTTTTCACAACTCTTCAACTTTTATGAGTATTTCTTTTCCCCCAGGCTGACATTTTCGAATGCTTTGCCTGTTAACAAAAGTATCACAACAGCTTTTGGTAGTAGTGCAATCACAAAGTTGTAATTGCACAGGTTTCAATTCTGGTTCAGGAAATGTTTTCGTACCTTTCCTAATTGCCCTGTCATCAATCACTGGAGTCGCTGATAACACACTGTAAGAGTCAACAGCTAATACCTGAATTTAACATACTTTAAAGTACTGTAAATGCAGTAAGTAATACACCATCACAGTGGTATTAATGTGTCTTACTAATGCAACACACACCTCAAGATCCCAAGACAGCATTAGACCCCTCAAGATAAAATATTCAACATGTTATGTATTTTTAGTGATAACAATGAAAAGCAGGACAATATTTACTTGAAATAACTTATCTTTTGAATATCCCTGCAATAGCATTAAGGTATTTATCAAGGTATGAATCAATAGCTACGAGAAATGATCAAATACAGAGAGCATAAGCAGGAAATGTGCATTTGATATTGAGCAATGAGTGTGACTGGCTGCTGGCTTCCTGCTGTGAGGAGCTGGAAACCACTGAGTGACTGACTGGGAGAGGACTGGGCACGCTGTCAACTCAAAGTACAGCCTCTACTGGCCACAACGCCACAGACTTGTACGCATGCACACACGCACGGGCAAAAACAAGCGCACACAAACACCGACATAAACACAGATGCACAAAGCTTGCATGCCGCTGCTCGCACTTATAAAAGGTAAAGCAGATAAGTAAGATGAACACGCAGAACCGCACACATGTAAAGACACACATGTATGTTCACATGCGTGCACACAAGGACGCACGCATATATAACAATGTCCCAATATCCATGCGCTGCTGCCCACTGCGTGTAAGCCATCTGGTCTAAGTTAAGTGTAATATAAAAAGCTCATTCAGATACATGGTGAGTGTGGATGCAAACTTGGCACAGCTCTGGCCCTCTCTCCTACCCCCACCACCACCTCTCCCTGCTTAGGCCTGATTCAAGTCTAGACATCATATTGGAAAATGGCTCACACACACCACAAATACACGAGGAATATTCCAGCTATACTATTTATGGAGGTAAAACTGCGTCTCTACCTGCTTTAAAGTAGGAGTAATGCTAGGTGTACGTCAGCTAATGAAAAACAAATGCCAAAAATCTCCCAAATATATAACCTCAGTGTTTCATTAATGACTAATCTGGTCAATATGGAGGGCTGTGTTTGAGAGGGATTGGGGAAAACCTGCGTGTCTGCGTGGGCATAAATGTGTCTGGCCAAGCTTAGATATAGATATATCCAACAATACAGTTAGAAGACATGATTGTATGAACAGCCTGTAAACAATATGTCGGGATAAGGCAAAGTGTACAGGCAAATTAATTGGTTGATAGGGATTTTAGGGTTCCCACACCTTCTTAAACATCAAATTCAAGGACTTTTCAAGGACTTTACAGGCCCAATTCCCTCAAATACAAGGACCCAACACGCTATAGTTTGAGACACTTATCAAGGTTGATTACTGTTACAACACTACGTATTTTGGGAACTGGCAGGATTTACAAAAAGATCATAGAAAAAAATATCAGAAGAACTTTCATTTCTATTGTTGCACAAAATATATAACTTCAAGCACTTTCAATGACACGTGTCTATTTATGACTATTTTTAAAAACTTACAAGGGCTTCATTCTTTTTCCCTAAAATTCTAAAACTTTCAAGGATTTCAAGGACCCGTGGGAACCATGAGATGTATTGACTATTATTCGCAGGAGTGTGGAAATGAGACAACAGTTAGTTAGACAAACGGGCAAAAAAAGGCCAAAGACAGAAACGCAGAAAGCAAAAGAGGAAAAACGAAGAATGTGATTTCACGTCGGCAGAGTGGGTAAAAAAAAAAAACAGGTCATGTGAAAGAAGAGGAGAGCAGGTGATCAACATGAAACCTACCAGGAGAAACTGGGTGAACTCTCCGTAGCTGAGCTGCTTGTCCCGCTGTGTGCCAAAGTGCAGGCGTATGAACTCGCAGTCCCAGTTAAAAGTGATGTGCTGGTGGATGGTGGTCTGGCTGAAGACCTGCTTCACACCCTCTGCGGAGGAGACAAAAAGAGACCAGATGCTTCATAAATCAACTGAATGATGAAATGTTGCATTTGACAGCCTCATAACAAGATGTGAAAACCCCTTACAGCAGTGTAGCACAATCAGAGGAAGAAGTATTCAGATCTTTGCTCAAGTAAAAGTAGCAATACAAAGTAAAAGTCCTGCAAAGTATAATCACCTGAATGTATTTAAAGTATCATAAGTAAAACTATTTGTTATAGAAACAAATGGCCCATGTGATTGTTATATATTCTATCATTGGATTATTTTTACTTATGCATTAATGTTTGATTAGCATTTTACAAGCAACCATATTATATAAATGAGGGCGATTATGTTCATTATTGATTAATCTGCCCATTATTTTCTAGATTAATAGATTAAACGTCCAATAAAAATGTCCATTCTAAAAAATAAGAGGCTAAAAACAAAATGTTCTGCCATTTTTTTATGAAAAATGATTTCAACAATTAATCAATTATTAAAATAGTTGGCAAATATTTTTCTGTCAAATCGGACAGTCTAGAAAGAGAAAGTTTCAGCTCTAATATAAATCACATAAAATGAAAGCACTCAATTACAAGTACCTCAAAATTGTACTCAAGACAAGTACAGTACTTCATTAAATGTAATTAGCTACAAGTTACCACTAAAATATAGACAATTCAAACAAAAATCAGCAAGCAATGAGGCTGAAACAAAACTGTTTTCCAACAAATACTTTACAAGAATAGAACCGTTGTGATCCATTATCACACCACACTTAAGGCTAATGACCATACAATAACCATGATACAATAATAATAATAATAATACAATAACCATGTAAAAGGCCTTCACCTCCATTAAGATCCTCTCCTTATTCTACTTTCTACTTTCTGTATGTTCATGTTTTCAGAAAAAACAATTATCAACTACTTCTTTCTCTTCTAGTTTGCTCTAATAAAGACGTACAATCTGCCAGTACAAAGTCTTGTGAGTCAGGTCTTAACAAGCATGTGTTTCCTATCTTGTGGTTAACATTACTAATTATTTGATTCAGGAAAAAAAAAAAAATGTCTGTGACTGTTTGTGACAAAATGTCAACGTCAATCTCCAGAACACAATTCTGCTCTGATTGAGACTTAAGTTCCTCAACTCTAAATCAGTGTTGAATGACACATGGCAGAACTAGTTTGAGCGGTGTAGGCTCTGTATTCAGAAGGAAAGCCTTTTCTTCTCACTTATGTTCCTCTGCCTGAACCCTCTAAGCCTCTGCAGCCAGCGGAGTGGAGAGACACTGAACATGAGTCCTAAATTACAGCCTTACTAAAGAAACAAAAACAAACCAATAGAGCGACCTGTTTCTTATTACCAAACAAGCCGCGCAGAACGAGTGGAGAAAGGAAAGGAGGAAAGAAACAATTTTTTCATAAAGACAGACAAGGAGGGAAAAAGAGAGAAAGAGAAAGGTGATATTTACTTCAGCTCAGCCTCACCTTCTGAAGGAAGACAGCTTTGTGAATTGTTTTTTTACACTTTAATGAGGCAATAAATATACAGCTTTTAACTCTTAAAGGAGAGGCCGCTTCAGAGCCCGCCGTTTATATTATCAGCTTTTATAGACCTGTCAACACTCAGTCCTCTTTAGTTTTTTCTTTTTTTTGACTTTCGGGCTGACGCACAACTGCATTTCATATGCCATGTTACGTTGCAATTTTTATGAACTCCACATTCCACCAAATTACACATTTATTTTTTTAAGTGCTAAAATTCAGAGCCCTGTGTGTACTTAGCAGAAATAACTCAGGTTATTATCAAATAAAAATGGCTTTATAGAAAAATGAAATAAAAAGAAATCAGAGTACACACATTTATTACATGTGGAAACAAACGCGTCTTTAATGCGACGTAAGCTTCAGTTATTAATATTTTTAATAGGTCATAAAGAAGGGAGTTCTGTATTTTGCACCTTGGTGAGGCGCTTTAATCTGATGAACGGCAAAAAGAAAAAAGGGATCAGGGGGGGAAAAGGGAGAATTCTGTAATGTATCACAATAAAGCAACTTTGACAAGTCTATAATCTCTGTCACAAGTTGTTTGCTTTTGGTGAAATGGTAGCTTGATGCAAGTGGCAGACACTGAAGTCAGTGTTTGTGTATGACATGATGTGTGGTATGTTTTTCATGCAATTTTCCACTTGTATGCGAGTCTCATAACTCACAGGCATTGGGATATTCATTAACCTTTGAGAGACGCAGAAAAACAGCAGACCTTTTAATTGCCACCAAGACAACGTCACTCTAATTGATCCTTTTAAATATGAAAATTTACATATGTGCATATATAATCACCCGCGATGATCTTGCACCCTGTCGACAGCAACAATTAAAATGAAATTCACTTACTCTTCCCTGTTTGCGAGCGGGATGTGTGCACTGCATTTCAAATCAAGCCTAATGTGCTAACGCCTCGCACACCTACAGAAGGCTGGCATTAGACTTGTTTAAATCAATTAGGCAAATGTGAAATAAGCAACGAGTACAAATGTCTTCCCTTTTCACCTCGAAGCTTCCAGGCATCAGAGTAATGGTGCCAATCATGCACACGCGCACACACACACAGACACACACACACACAGAGCTACGCACCCCCTCCTCCATCTTCCTGCTTTAGTTGCCAACAGCCCTCTCCACCTCCAAATCTAACCTTATCTTCTTTACAGGCAAGATACAGTGCCACATGCAGTATTTTTGGTTTGTGGATGCAAGTATATGCAATACAAGTTTCTGGGGTTTGTACTTTTCAAGTGTCAGTACATAATTCTGCGTCTCTTGTAAAGCACAAAGCAGCACCTACCGTAGACATACTAATGGTTCAGCAAGACGCGCTCTCTGCAAACTTGACTACAGTATT
Source organism: Bovichtus variegatus (assembly GCA_943593645.1). Lineage (NCBI taxonomy): Eukaryota > Metazoa > Chordata > Actinopteri > Perciformes > Bovichtidae > Bovichtus > Bovichtus variegatus. Next base: position 8,145,907 of record CALSCE010010855.1, on the reverse strand, counting down.
ATTCTATCTAACCCCATAAATCAGAGTTACTTACCGAAACTGGTCATTCCACTGCCTGCTTTATCAAACAGCAGGAAGGCAACCATGAAGAGGGAGTCTGGGGCGCACAGCACCGACTCGAACGCCACAAACTCCTGAAAGGAGATCAACCTGAGAGAAGGGTAGAAGAAAGAAGATAGGTAGGGCTGTGAAAGGCTGGTAAATGCTGTCATTTGAGTTGATTTATTAATGTGGTATTCATGTTTCAAGTTCCCTGTATAAATACTTAATCAGCTACACATGTGAGACACAGTCCTTGGTATTCATTTAATCATGTAATACATAATAAAGACTTGACCTAAGTTGTACTTGTAATTAAATTAAATATTAAATTTAAAAAAGAAAATCAAGCTATTTTAACACTGCATTAAACTATAAACTCCATTGTAATTACTGTCACACAGTGGCAAACCAGCACACTTAGACAACCTATCAATCCATGCTACGCGCAATTCAAGAGGCATTTCATCCAGTAGTCTGTTATTCCATGTGTAATGTCATAAACTCATCGAGTGTGACAGCAAGAAAATAAAACAATTTAAAAAGCACAGTGTGTGTTCCCAGTCTGAGCTGGCAGCTGGCATAGAGAGAGCAGACTTTACACCAACAGAAAAAAAAAAAAAAGATTAAATATGAAGTTTTATATTTAAGTGTGCCATTTTAAACAAGTAGACAGGAGAAGAGGGAGTTGGGAGCAAGTTAAGGAACTATAATTTAATTCAATATAAACGTAATACAATATGCAGTTTAGAGTGAAAGTCAAGAGAAGCCAAGGTGGAAATAAATTAAAATAGGGAACAAATTTGTCTGCATCAACCCTGAAACACAAGCCGAGTTGAAAGTAAACACAACAGATTAGTTTTCTAATTATACCACTGCCTCTCTTTCCAAGTTTGTCAGTGTTTTGATAAATACTATTGTATCTCCCGTCCCTCTATAGTAACACAAATGCCCACATGCATCATTAACAAGAAAAAAAAACATAAACATCTCTATTGTGTGAACCCACTGAGAGCTCCCATGGGAGAGTCCCGCTGTGGGGGACTGGACCACGCAGTCTAGCCTTTATTTGGGCCCTGGTTCACAGTTGCCACAAGTCCATTATGAATTTCACAAATGGCTCTGATAATTACAGGAGGGGTCAGTGCTAATGAGCGGTCCCTGAGCATCCATCTATTAAACCCATTCCAATTTCCAAGGGGGGGGGGGGGACCGGGGAGGGGGGGGGGTGCAATGATTACATTTTTAATTAATTATTGTACTGATGAAATTTAGATGTGTTTGTTTGGACTCTGAGTGTTCCAGGTTTGCATGTGGGTGCTTATGAGCATCCCTACTTGTACTTGTGTGCTGAAAAAAAACACTATATAGATTAAACAGAAACTGATAAGAAGAGCTGTGCACTGACAAAAGTAGTGTTTATTAAATTAATACCAGAAAAAGGGAAATATAAAATTGGTAACTGCCAGAGATTCCTCATAACTAGAAATAAAGCATGTTTAGATTACCGGCTTTTTTAGTCTGCATTAATGTTCATGAAAAGAAAAACACAAAGAGGCCAAAACAGTCCACACAAACGACTCAGATCTACACTTTCTTTCAGTAAAAACTCAGAAATATTTACTGGTAGTATGGCATCAATATGCTTCCAGAAAATAATAAACATGTATGTTGAAGAGGGAGCATCAAAGAAACGAAGAGAAATATGGAGAGGGAATAAAAGTTCTCCTCAGTGGCAAATTAAATCAGCCATCATTGTTGCAAAGGCAAGACTAATTGTTTTATTAACTAAGGAGGTAGTTCTTAAGAGCGGGGCCCTGCTGATGGCAGGTAGGTGGAAGGTGGCACAAAAGCACACTGCTGCGACCGTGGATCCACTGCTAAAAACAAAGCCAATACCACTGCCGCTCACACTGCTGGAATATTATCAAACTCTCCAATAATGAGCCTTCTTTTGTGTGGATGTATAGTACACGTTGAAATTATACCTCAGAGAGGCAAATAAAGGAATTAAAGCAGGCTGTAGTGCAAAATACTCAGAGAGCACTAGTGTTCCCAGACAGAGCAGAGGGAAAAGAAAAAGTCAGATTTCTTCATTTTCACACGCATCAATTTACATGCACGCTGGATGTCCCGTCTGTGTTTTCCCAGACATGGACAATCAGCATATAAGTGTAACTGAGAGGCCTGCTGATCATGAAGGGATTGGACCATGGTTTAGACCATGGAGTCCAGACAAGATCCAGGGGGCATCTCCATAACACACACGAGAAACATTCCATGTACTCGTAAGCATTTACACACAGCTCTGTAGCCGGGGATGAAGCTTATGATGGTTGATTAGCAGCGCCATGACGGCTGCAAAATGATTACAATGAGAGGGGGAAGCCATCGTTCTTGCTATGCGGACCCAGCCCCAACGAGACACTCAATAATCAAATCAACCGACAGCATCTCCCAACCATCAACTGCTATGGCATGTGTCCAGGGCTGCCCGATCCGTGTACGCAGCCTGGGATGAACTTCGGAGACGGGGCTAATGTGATACTGCAGCATGGCATCCCCTCAGTGTACTGTGCACTTACTTTACTCCGCAGTATTTTGTTAAATCTCTAAACAGTCGCAGACATATCCGTGACATGCATCAGACGAGAGATGTAACACACAAGACATAAACAAAGACTTGATTCTAGCATGTGCCCGTACAGACAGCTGAATGATTTGTTAGGATGCCATTACAATGCAATTCGAACTGTCTTCTCTGTGTCCGTCCAGCGTAAAAACTCCACCCTATATTCCATATATTTTTGTTTGTTTCCATCTTATCTTTGCCACACGGCTTTTATCGCTGTCTCCTCTCAGTAGGCATCTAAATAGACTCCTCTGAACCGAAAACCATGCTTGGAAACATTGTTTACAAGTAACAGAAATGCATGGTGTTGGTTCGGCCCGGCTGATAGAAAGACAGCTCTCCTTCGTTGATAGTAGTGGGAGAGAGGGGCCTAGAGGGGCTTCAATAATCCCCTGTCCCTGGCATCTTGGCATTGTTACTGACAGCCTTCCACCCACCTGTGCACACGCACGCACACACGCTAGCTGCCAGTATCTGTTCGGTTTCTAAGAGTGGACACCTACCAGTACAAGTCCAGAATACCCACAGCAGCTGGCAGACTGCTATTTTCTCAGCACGCTCCCTTAACAAAGTTTTTTTCCTTTTTTTTTTTTAAACCTCCAAGAGTTTAAGGGGGAAGTGGGTTTTTTCACACTTGAACAGATGCTTCTATCAAAATATCAGAGGGGAAGAAGGAATAGAGAAGCAGAAAGGTAGGGAGTCCGAAGGAGCCAAAAAGAGATGGACGGAACTCGGAGTGCATTATAGCACGTGAGGGTGTGTTAAGAACGACGGAGATGAGAGCGAAGGAATGCAAAGAAAGTCAGAAGAGAAAAAAAAAGGAGATAAATAAGTCAAGTGAAAGTGGAAAATCTTTAAACCATCTTGTGGCTCTATATGTCAGTGCACACATACACAAAACATTTGATTCCTGGAAATTGAGACATCTCCAGGGTCTCTCTTTTATATCTATCCATCATGTCTCTCTGTCTAACTGGGAGCGGCGAGAATAAGAGGGAGAAAGTGATTTCCACATAACAGATTGTTACGACTGTCACTATATCCCCTGATTTACACAGTCGCAGGATGGCAGACAAATGCATTTTTCACTGTTTACATCGCCACACATACACACCAAAACCACTCGCATACACACTCGGAACCACAATGGCGTCGAAGTAAAATATCTCTCACACAGATACACTCCAACAGAAAAGTAAAATGAGCATGCTGCCTGCCATTCGACCCCCTGCTAAATCTATTATCCCAGACTCATCTTGTTGAAATGGAGTCCTATGTGGCAAAAACAGCGGCAGGCACACTAGCTTCAAATATACTACGCTCATGTACCGACCAGAACTTATTGTTCACAAACATATTTGCATGAGATCTAGCGAGCTGGATGAAAATAGTCACTAAAGTGGTTTGTTTTGTCTTGCGCCCCGTTCTTTTCATAAAGGTTTGCACGGATGAGCGCTTGAAAAACAATGCATTTGTGTTTCCAGCTACCACTGACGGTGCTGATGCATCTCTACTTTTTATATCCATTTGTTTTGTGTTCGCAAGACACAGGTTTGCAGAATAATCATCCAGACTCTTTATCTTGTCAAATCATTTATCTATCAAAGTTTAGGAGGAAAATAACAGATCACAAAGTATGAGCATCATGAGGCCTTTACAATGTCAACTGTAAAAAAAAAAAAAAAAATGCCTCTAAACCTAGGTCTAAACAGACGTTTTTTCCTGTTTTGCCCCCATATCATTTCCATTCCCCTCCACAAAACCAAAATGAGGTTTAGATACAAAGCCTGGGCCATGGGTTCCTAATAGATTTACCCTGATGCCACGGCCACCATTTATCCTGCTCCAAAGCCGCACAATGCAACAGAGTGCTCCTGAATAGCATGGGCAATTACAGTGCATGCGTGTGTTTTTTGTGTGTGAGTGTGTGTTTTGCTCTCTCTTTTTTCCAATTCCAAACCCCCACTACTCCATCTCACTGTCCTCTGTGGAGACACACACACACACACACGTGCGCGCGGGCATGCACGCACACACGCACGCAAGCACACACGCACACACCTTAAAGCAGATGTAATAACATGAAACTACGCAGCCATGTGCACTTTGCTCTTTGTAGAAGCCCAGGTGGTTACCATGGCAATGTGGGGTTTAAAAAAAAAAAAAATCTTTTTTGACTTACCCTAACATTTTATTACCCATCATTATGTATCATTAAATACATACATATTAATGTAAAAAACAGGGATGATGGGGATGGGGGGAGGAGTAAGTGTGAAATTGGGGGGGGTATCTACAAAGAAGGAAACACCTGAAAGGGGCCTTTGGTGGTTTGATGTCTCTTATAATTCAAGTATGAACATCCCTCTGTGAATTTTTTACACCAAAGGATTCAGTCATAGGTTTGTTTATAAAATGCAAAATATCACTAGAAAGGTAGTCACACGAGATCAAAGGGATAAATAATACATGTGCCGATAGCTTTGATAAGAGTCTTTCATAAGCTTACTACTTAGCAGTTGGCTTAATGAGAGGAGATGAATGTGAGGCTTAAACAGAGGCTCAGCATAGCAATTTCATAGTCAGATGAGCAACTTCTGCCAAAAATGTATTTAAACAGTACAACCCTCATGAGAAACTGTTGTTGAAATTCTATTTTCATCATTTCGTAAAAAATATAATTCTATATTTGCCCTCCATCAATCACATTGTGTGAGACAAATCTTTCCACTTATATTAGCAGCTATTCCATAAGTATAGACACTTCATTTATGTGAAACATCACATCACCTAATATTAAAAAGGAGAACCATCAGAACACCAACCCATCTTTCTTCTGGTCCACCACTCCAGCCAGCAGCTTAGTGGCGTCGTCCGACAGCCGGATGTCTGTGTGGGCATGGAGGAAGCGGCTCACAAAGTCCTGCGGTGACATGAAGCTCTCGTCACTCTTCTTGACGCTGGCATACTGTAAAGAGAAAAACAGATACAGACACAAGGACGCACGCTGAGCCTTAGAATTTGATAATAAAAAAAAAAGGAAACAAAAATAAATCGAATGAATAGTGAAAAGCTTCTTTTATAAAGAGGCAAACACAAAAGAGAGGGGGAAAATACATAGGTAAGATCCTACCTTTTCAAATATTGCTTTCAACTCAGTGGGGTCGGACCTCCTAGGCAGAACTGCCTGCAAGACAATAACTTGTATAACTTTCATGCACAATGCCCCATTTTGTATCGTGCATTTGTTTGAGGAACGCTGCTCAACAGTGGTTCAGATGGTTTTATTCGAGTACTTTTCTGGGCCTGAAGATGTAAACGTATCCACCAGTTTACAAGCGAAGAGAAAAGACCGCAAGAAACTCTTTCAAATTACACATCATTTTGAGTTTGTAGGCTCATTCTTAACCTTGGAACACGCATCTCAGAATAAATATTCTAAACTCAAGGTTCACTTACTAGCTTTTTTTATGGCGCTTTTAACTGTATCCCTTTGTGGAACTTGTTTCAAAAATCACTGAGAAAAGCAGAAGCTTTGGAAAGCTCTAGGACAATCTAATAAGTAGGCGACATGCTTCATAGTCAACTACTTTCTGTAAAGCAGAAATATCTTTCTTGTGATGTGTTTCCCTCCTGTTAACAACCCCTAAGATTTATAATGTGCCCTCTTGGAGGGTCATAAACTTCTGTTTGGGAAACACTACAGAAGATGCTCCTGCTAGTGTCGAAAGGTCTGGCACCTGCGAGTAGTTAACGGTAATGTAAAGGATGCCACAGCATGTAGCATGATGCTAACCAAGGTTACCTGGGACTACCTGTGCTTTTCTTTTCTCTTCAGAAACACACCTGTAAACTGGAGCCTGAGAGGAGCAGCACGGATGAAAAAGTGTAAATTACTGCGAATGCGTCGTTATTGAAATGACTGTTTCAAGTCAATTTGATTTAGGAACTGTGAGCCAACTGTTACATTAACTTAGCGGAGCCTCAATGTCATTGCCATATGGTCAGAGTTAACCTCTAACACATCCTCTTAGCAGGCTAACCGGCGTTTAACGAGCCCTCCGGGAAACCGGCGGAGGGCTTCGCAGGAGACCCGGCCGGGACCGAGCACCCTCACCGACGAGGCAAACAGCTCCGCAGAAAGAGGAGACACTAAAGTGGGAAAACTCATCTTACCTTTGCTGCCATGTTAAAACAAGCTGCCTGTCAACCAGCCCCGTCCACTTCCTCCTGCGTGACGACACGCGCCGGTGCAGCGAAAGGAGGATGAAAGAGGATCAGCTGTGCACGTGGTGCAGGGGCACGAGAGGTCAACTGGTCAGTGGCCCTGTGCATGTAAGATCCATTCATTGATCCGATAATGTGTTCTGTAAAGAGAGTTTCTTTATCTGTCCCTGAGTCTCAAACTTGACCTGTTCAGTGAAAGTGGCATATAATCTTTCCTACTTTGTTTGACCGTAATCCTACCAACCGTAGACTTGTAGTCAGGCCCAGAGGTAAACTTTCTGTCGTATGTATATCTCACACGTGCTATATTCTACCAATGTTTCATGACTTTATCAATCCATTTATTCCTAATGACTTCATATAATTTTTTTCTGTTTTAATCAGTGCTTTTTAAAAATAAGTATTAGGGTCCTTGGGGACCCCAGTCAAAAGCACCCAATTCCGCCTATTAACTTTTAATAGATGGAACTATTTATTGAGTTCATGTTTGCCATGGGTCCTAATTTAAAGTAGGCTATTACACACTATCAGGGGGGTAAGGGGACTATGTCAGTCATTTTTAAGGAGACAGACACAGATGCGGCAGACACAGATTTCCTCTGATGTGCTCTGTCTGTTTTCGTTTTACAAAATATGCAAAGTAACTATAAATTCCCTTTTTTCTCTTTTTTTCTCTTCAGATGACGTTAGTTATTAATCAAAAATGTTATGAGAAGAAATAAATTAACATTTTGCTATGATGGTTGCTTCTAACAGTAGTTTATTCTAGTCCTTGTATGATAAATATGTTTGTAGGATGAGGGTTAAAATGCTATTGGGGCAGCAGGAAAGCCTTAAATCAGCTTCTGTCCCATTGACAGATGTTTGACCATTGTGGATGGATTACTGAATAAGCCTACAAGGCACAGGCCGAGGAGCCCGAGGTGTCTCAGTCGCCCCTACTCAAGATCTTGAAGTGACAGTAATAAGTATTTCTCATTAGTGCTCAGTAAAAACTATGGATATTGCAACCATATTCCGGCTACTGTGTTTAATCCTGATCCTTCACTATTGAGTATCGGCTGACACCAAGCCTCATCTAGTATCATTTTTTTATGATACACAATCCATACTTAGGTTACAGTGAGCCTACATTAAAACTAAATACATTTTAATTGCCTTGCTTGAAGATATCTGCATCACATGTTTCTTAGGATGGTTTCCTATAATATTTTGTATTCTACATTTCAACCAAGATTTACCTGTAAAATAATGCCAAAAACATGCAAAGTGACTGCTAACAATGTGGGGGATGCTCTGGTTTATGGGGCCCTTTTTCATGTTTGTGCCCAGGAACCCATTAGCTTATGATCCATCCACGGTGATTATGCAAACAACTGGACCACTTCCTTCTTGAAAACCTCTCTATCATACCCAACAGTCCATGTGTTAAGGTACTTAATTATAGCTCCTATGGTATATGATTTTTGACCTCAAGCAGCAGCAAAGTATTCAAAAGTTTTTACTGAAATAGTCCCTTCAAGCTTTATTATATAATTAACATGGTTATCTTTGTGTGGGTTTATTATTATGAACATTAAGCCTCTACTGTACTAAGGAACAGAGGTCTATAGACGTCAGAATAAAAGCCTCAGTTCCTTCCTCACACACCTATTCTTTCCTCACAGTAAATGGTTCCTATACTTTATTTCCAGCTTTTTCCAGCCCATCTGTGCTTTGTGCCAGGAGGGAAAAAGGTGCAGAGAGAATTTTGTGACTACAAAAGCAAAGGTTAACATTACTCACAGCATAAAAACAATTTAAAAGGGAGCAAAAGGGCTCTAATGGCCCGACAGTCTTCAAAGAAAATGTATTTTGCGCTCAAAATAATTCATAGCTTTTTGACGATGGCTTTTCAGCTTCCCGGAGACCCAGCATGAACCACTGTATTTTTCCCAGCAGGCTCTCTGCTCCTCGCAAAATGGCCTTCGCTAGGGCATACCTCGCATCCCCTCCAAATATTGACAGAACTGAGTCCATCGCTTATTGGAAAAATGGCTGTAAGTAATGTTTTATCAGCCGTTGCAATCTCCACACCTGTATTTTCCCCTGTCGTATGACAATATTTGACAAGATTAATGATTTGATCCTATGACATTTTATTTCCCATCACTGTCAATCTGCCAGCAAACAACTCACTTACTTGTGGCATTTGGTGTAGTAAGCATGTAGCAGCATTTTTCTTGTATTATTCATGAACTGAAAAAATGTACTTGAGGCATGTAAAGTAGTGTCTAGCAGCTTTGACATGAATGTCCTGACTGTTTATGAGGAAAGGATTCTTTAAAAATGACCTCTAGTGAAATTATTTTTTATTTTAGAGCACCCTTTCAGCCTCTATTTTTAGCAATCAAACCAACAATGTCAGCCGCCACGGAGTAAGTGGGTAATAATGATAAACTTTGCGACCTTTGAACTTCAATGGCTTGAGGGGTCTCCTGTCCGCATCCCAAAGGGCCCACGCGTCCTGACAGCTTGAGCAATGAGTGGCGGACGGCTGTCTCAATCGGCCTCCTCCTATTTTTAACCCACACTAAACACAGAGCTTCCAAAATAGACCTGGGCTCTAAACAAATGATTAATAGGGCACTTAGGGTCTCCCCACTGACCAGCGAGTCCTTATTAACAGCCAATAACGGAGGCCCTCTGGGGTCAAAAGGTTTAAAGACTTTCTAATAAAAGTAACAGAGACATGGGGATGTGTTTTAGAGGAGAAAAAGTTGTATCTCAGTTTGAAATGCTGACAAGTTAATAATCCCTTCTCAAATGGCCCTACCGCAGTAAAATGGCCAGTTTGTTCTTACTTGTATTGCTATCATCTGTCAGTCACTCACATCTTTCTCTTTTTTTTCCTGCCTCTTCTTAAGTGGACTGAAAGAGCTAAAACAGCTTTACAGTAATGTTCTTGCTGGGGCTTTATTCTCATTCCCCATTCTTTCTTTTCTTTTTTGGTTGAATGTGAATTCTTATTGTAGTTTTAGGCAGGAAATGCTTAATGGATTCCAAAAGAAGTATTCATGACATGGTAATGAGATTCAAATTTGTAAGACATTTTTTGACCTGAAAAAAGAGGCCGTTTGTGGCAAAGGCTTTGTCCTGTTTTCCACAGCTCAAGATTACAGTTTCACAGTCACTCTCCTTTTTCCTAATGTAATTTTACAGTGTATCGGAGACACAAAGCCAAAAAGAGTTAAAATGTCGAAACAACTGAGCAATATATTGATCTGTCTCTTGCTGTAGAAACCGTGTATCCTGGGGTTGTTGGAGAACATGAGGTAATTAGAAGCAACTAGAAATGTGTTGTTTAAGGTGTAAAATTACATCCGTTTTCAAAATCCAAAAATGTTTATAATGACTGTACACCTCATACATGATAAACAATATAAATTAATTGAAATTTTCCAAAAGCTCAGGATTTTTATATTGATTAGAAATATTGTGAAACTTTGCAAAGTTAAGAGTAGATCACTGTCATTAAATATTATTTTTCAAAAACCTTAATACTAATGAATTATAATGAATCAGCGCCCAAGGCCACGTCACATTACGGCAATCCCCTACGAAGTAGTTATAATATAATTTAGCTGATACAAACAGTTGAAATAATGCTTCCTTATACATCATATTTGTACTAAAGGATTAGTCAGTAGTTTAATTTGAGTTAGTCCCACATACGCCGTCCTGCTGCCGATAGCACTCGATAGAGCACCAAATGTGTATTGATCCGCTGCTGAAAATAGTCCTAGACAAATGCACTGATTACTCTTGTTTGTGTAACATTTGCAAAAAACTACAGTGCCCATCTTTTTAAGGAACTTACTGAGACTTTATATTTGTGAGTCATTTTAGATTATCAATTTTATTTTAGATTCAATAGGCCTGGGGACGAGTCAGGCATTTGAGAGACAGACCAACTCATTGTTGGTTTTGGTCTCTCAATGGGATTTGTTGACAATAAGAATGATATGAAAATAATATCTGATTTTTCTTTTCAAACATTAGTCATGAGGGGCATTTTTGAAACAAAAAGCATGAAAGTTGTAAGGATGCAGAGTACTGTGTCAATTCTACCTTCAGGCAAAATGGAAAAATTTGTTTTTTTATTAGCTTACAGACCATATAATGAGCTGAAGAGAAAGGATTATGACCACTTGTGAGTGACTTTGATTTATAACTCTATGGGCACGCAGAGCAGAATAATTTTCTAAAGTAAAAGTATTTAAACGCGGCAATAAATGGGTTTTTTTCTACTGTCAGATTGGCAAAATCAAAATGTATGTCCCCAATTTGCGGTGGCCCTGACCTAACCCACATCTTAATTTTTCCAAGAATCACTTTTATGTTTTGTACAATTTCAGCTGATGTTCTTATTCAGATATGTCATCTGTGAGAAGCTGAGTGTCTTGCTCAAAGACACATCAGCAAGACACATGGCTGTTGATGGACACAGTGGCTACAAACCTGCAACCACTTGATTATGACCACGTTACTTCCCCTCTAATTAAGAATGTTTCATGTAAGAGCCAAGATTGATGCCGGAGTCGTTCCAGTTGTGCAAATTCAGAGATGAAAACGCCCATTGTGCCATGACAAACCCATTGCAAACTTCACACTTGCCAAAGTGGGAATTTTATATAACATAGAAGTGTCACCAAAACCACACAGTAGACAGACTGCCCAGATAGTGTGGGACGCCAAATCTGTTTTGCATAAAGGACAAGAAGGTGGAGAGAAGAGAAATGATGGGAGAAAACAGCATGGCGGGGCCACTCTTATGAAATCAGCCTTCTAATCCATCTTACGTAAGACAAAGAAAAAGCCATTCTTATATCAATTTTGACATTTTGTGCACTTTAATGCTTCTTTATGGTGGACTACATCGTCCATAAGAAAAACATTATTTGTGCTAATACATAAAAGCTTTTATGTCCTTTCTTTATTATTCATATATTAGTATATTAGCTATATGCAAAGTCTCTGCTGTCTGTCTAACAACAAAACACTTCCTATTATATTCTACTTTCATTTCTCCAATCAGTTGGTTGTCAAACACTATCCTTAATCATCATACATAACATGCACTGCATTAAAGTGGCATTCTTGTAAACACCATATCTGTAATAGCGTGTGACAAGCCGCCTTTGTTTACACCATAATAACTGGGTGTTTGAATAACTTCTCAATGACTTTAAGTCAGCAGCCAGACTCACTCTGCTTCCATTCAGCCAGGCAGTCTGATAAACTGGACTGACGTTTGGCATGGAGTGGACTGCGGATTATACCAAACAGTCAGGCTGAATGGACGTCTCAGGCATTTCACCTGCGGTCTTGAGACATGGGAGTGCATTTCCTGCGCACACATTGCGGATGTCGTGTACATCCGCTTGTCTCATCATGCAAATGTTGAAGTGTGCATTCATAAGCGCGAGAAATGTAAAGTTAATATCAGCCCCACCCACACACACGCATTTATTTGAAGCACCAGCTTTGCTTTCTTTTAAGTCTCCCTCATTTCCAACTTTAAGGCGGGCTGTCTTCTCTGCAGCTTCTGGATGAATCTGTTTAGGATCTTTCAGTTCAGATGAAGCGCTACACTAACCATGCTTCAGGGCATCTGGGATGGGCCGGGGGCCTGGCGAAGCACGGGAAGGGGTGGATGGGAGCTTTGAGATGGTCCAGACGGGCTAGCGGGCAGCCTCGAGCTCCTCTCTTCCACAACAACAAGGACCCACACTGAAGCACGCTCAGACCCTGCAACCCGAGAGGGCACAGGGGTCCTCCAGCCTGCCTGCGTTGGGATAAATGAATCCAGATGCTTCCCACAAATGCAGAGCAACCAGGCTGAGGGAATGAGGGCGGGGGGAGTAGGTGGTAGAGACAGAAAAACAGGGGGCTTACCTCTTTTATTTTTTTCTTCCTTCCCTTGTTGAGGCAGTTATCTGTCAGATTCCTGCACTTTCTCATAACCGCTGATCACAGAGGCCTCCGTGCAGGGAGCATTGTGGGAAATGATCAGAGGGTCATTTGTCTTTGAAGGAGAATGAGAGCAGCAGCAAATCTTTAAATTCTTTCCTGTTCCTCTTCCTGTCAAGCTGCCACCTGGACTGAGAGAGAAGGAGGGAGTGAGAGAATGATGGTCGCATTCGTCTAAATGACTTAATTGAAGTTCAAGTTGGCGCAGGAAGTTTTAGAATGTAACATGAATAGTGTGATTATATGCCTTTGAAGGATTTGTTGTATAGATGTGGGTTAGCTGTTCATCTTAACAGCACACTTGATCCAAGATGCTAAGATGTCACTCTGCCATTGATGGAAAAACATGCGTCTCGGGAATAGTCTAGGAATAGTTTCCTGCAAAGAGTGAGATGAGAAGATCAATACCACTCTCATATCTGTAAGGTAAATATGATGCTACAGCCAGCAGCCAGACAGCTTAGCTTAGCACAGAAAATGGAAACAGGGGGAATCAGCTTGGCTCAGACCAAAGGTAAAACAAGATGTATAGATTAAAGAAAGTAGATATAACGTGTTAATTAGTGAGCTTTAGAGGTACTGATTGGCATCATTGAGATGGAAAAGTGGCTGATGGTATGCTGCTATGGTTCATGCCGATCCCTGGAGTGGTATGCTGCTGGTGTTCCACCGGCATGTACCGTTTCCTAACGGCAAGTGTCGCTTGAAAGTGAAATGCCATTGTCAGACTGTCACACCGGTAACGTCCCCTGATACATATTTCCCATAAATGTATTTCATTTTCTGTTTTAATTGACAATGTTGCGCTCCTCTGTAGTGCATTCTGACGCCTCTGTTTCTCAATATAGAGAAAGAGTAACAGTACATTTATGTGTAAACATGTAAAGAGTCCTGTTAGCAAGGTTATTCTGCCATACCCGACGTTCATGGGTGTATTCATGCTGCCGTTGCACGACGCGTCGCCTCTTTTACAAGGCAAAAACTCTGTTTTCCCTGTCTACACGTCAACACTGAAAATGGAGTTTCTGAAAATATTCACCCTTATGTCGTTTTAAAAAGCTCCATTTTCAGTGACCTAAAATGGCCATCTGGGTGTGGATGAAAGGCCAAATTGCTACGTTTATAAAGAAAAAGAAAAAAAATACCATTTTTCTGTTCTTGGTTGATTTTCACTTGTTTGTCATTTGCAAGCTAACTCTTACCAGTGGTCCACCTGCAAAGTGCAACCCTATCTTCAGCCAGAGGTGGGTGGTGTAATAAAAAAAAAAAAGTAGCATGAAAAACCTTGTAATGCGTCCTTTTACACAGTGGCGCTTCAAAGCTCCTTTTCCACTGCAGATTGGGCAATGTGTTTCTCACCAGGGACCTCAGGAGTAACCTGTGTCACTACCAATCTGCCAGCCTCTCCTGATGCCATCCAGATGCCCCATCCTGAAACACACACCGGCCTCTTTGTTTGCTCCACTTTAGGTTTAGGGCCCTTTTCTTAAAGTTGAACGTGCACTAACACATATACAGATGCACATACGCTTACACCGAAAATACACACTTTATATACACAAGCAACATGATGTTCGGACACACTCAAACACATGTGCACACACCCACCAACCACCCCCTGTCTTAGGTAGATGCAGCGATGAGGAATGAATGACAAATTTCCTATTACATTTCACTAAGTCATGCCTGCTTTAGCTCACTCATATCCTGCATTGCCATGTTGGAAGACCAAGAGTTAAATTAGAGAGGAATACATTCCCTGAAATGAAATGACTGTCCACTCAACTTTGCTCCATCATCCCAGAAGAGTGCAAGAAAAATACCCCAGTCCTTCCATTCTGTTTTCGCGTAATGAACAGCAAAGAGAGTTTGAAATATCAAAGGCAACTGTGGTAAAAGGCATTGCTCTCAAATGAATTATGAAAGAAAGTTGAGTTGTTTTACTCTGTCTTTGATCTTAGGGATTTGTAGCGAGGCAGCAACATGTAGCTCCTGTATATGTCATCATGACCATTAGGAAGTGCTGACATCTATCTGATTAGGATGACAAAACAGCAAGCACCTGTGTGTGAGTGTGTGTGTTCGTGAATTGCCAAATGTCTGCTGTTGAAAGTGTTCATGTTCTTGCATTAATGTGTTTTCCATGCATGCGTATGTACGCTTTGCATGGGTACATTGTTGCACATTTGAGTGCATTTGGAAGTGTGTGCATTTTTGTTCTTCTTCTTCCACATCTGTGAGTGTGTGAGGATGAGAGAGTGCATGCCTGCGTGGTGTGCTGGCTGGCTGTCCTGCCTCGAGGGGAAATAAATGGCTGAGTGTTGTTGTTGTCCAGAGAGCAGACACTCAGACAGCCGCTCACACATGATTAATTGTTTCCTTGTTGGGACTGGGACCAGTTGACTGTGGCTGGGCCAAGGCCTCCCACCCAGTCTTGCGCGCGCGTTTGTGCGTGTGCGTGTGTGCGTGTGTGTGTGTGTGTGTGTGTGTGTGTGTGTGTGGGTGCAAGAGAGTTAGAAAGTGATGAAAGGCAAAGACAGCGAGAAAGAGAGAGAAAGAGAGAGAGAGAATGTTATACCCTATTTTATGAGTTTGTCTGTCATTGTGCTCTCTTTTTAAACACATGCTATTGTTTTGAACCCGGCCACACAGTGAAGTGGTGAAGTTCTTTTGGTCAAATGTGGTGAAAATGATCGATGTTAACTCAGGGGACAATTTGTCCTGCAACCTTTAAATGTTCAAATAAATGTAAATAGAATAATAAAAGTAAATGTTCTTGAATTGGATTGTGCAATGTTAAAGGTCTTTAATGGACTTTTTTTCCTGCAATTGTTTCCCTCCCTTGTGTAGTTACAATGCAGATACTGTGACATGTAATTAGCCATGCTCTAATTACTTGATCCAAGTGAAAGAAGCTTGCCTTGAATCATGGCTGCACATTGATTTCTCATAGGTCACCACTGCTCAGGTTGATCTACAGTGATGCTGGGTTTTATGGGAGTGCATGAGTGAGCCTGATGATTGATTAATTACAATTATCAGAGGCCTGATAATTCACCAGAGATGATAATAACATCAAGTGTGCTTTACTACTCTGGCGGAAAAAGCCTCTCCGGAGTCTAAATTGTCCCCCCTATTAATTTCTCTTCCTTCACTGTCCAATGCTTTTAAGTGCAGCAGGACAGGTGGATGGCTGTCGGTGTTCAAATATCGGAGGTTTGGGAGGGGACGGGGGTAAAAATCTGGAATAAAAATAAAAAACAAACACCCTAATTGCCAGGTATCATGGGTGTTCGGGAAGGAAACGCAGCGGGGGGTGGTGTTGTTGGCACAGACGTCACAGTTAAAAACACTGCCATCCTCGCAGGGCCGTTCGGCTTGGTTGCACATTGTGGCTTAATGATGGCATGAGGATGACTCACATGCAACAGTGATTCACTTTACATTAGACCCCTTAATTACAGCTGCTATTATCCCCCCTTTGTGTTGATAAAAGTATTGGACTCCACTAAAACTTGTGTTAAATAGATGCAAAACATTTACTCAGTGGGAATTTCAACTTCACTTATGTGTGTTATTTCACAGCGTAGGCCGGTTGTAGGCTACTATTACCGGTTGGATGAATGTGGTGGCATTTACGCGTTGATGTGTGTTTGCAGATTTTTCTGTATGATTGCTAGCGTGTGAGAGACTATGTAATAGTGTTGTATTTAAATGAATGGGATAGTGCCAACGTCCATATTGTGTCATTAAGAAAAAAAGGGTTCGAAGTTTGAAGGCCCTAAAAAAAACGATGTAACAGAGTTGGAAAGTCAAAGTCAACTTTATTGTCAACTCTGGACATAAAGAGGAGCGCAGTGCCTTTTCTATCAGACCACGGTGTATGTACAAATATTAAAAACAAATACAAATACAAAATAATTGCCACAGGCCTAAAACCTAAAAAAAAAAATCTGAAGGCTGCAGCGAAAAACACATAGGTCTGTTTTCTCTTTCGGCTTTCTTGTCCAGTTGAACGAATTGATTAGATATTAATTATCTTAACACATTTAATTGTGTTTAAACTAGATTTTTAAAGGTAGCTTAACCACCTCAAATCATGTGAATTTCACTTGAGTCAGAAGCTGCAGAGACGACAGCTACTGCTGTTGTTTAGACAGAAATTCTTTTATTAAATTAGCTTAAGCTAAGGCTGACTGTCTGGCCGAAAGTCACTGGTTTTTAACTCAGTTTTTCAGTTCTTACAAATGTGTGTTTTGTTTTTCCCAAAAATAAATGACACACATCTATGGCACAATATGTTTTTGGTCAGATTCTGGTTTGTACTCTATATTGATCAAATATGTTGTCTTGGCTTTGTAGGGCAGTACAGACTACTATATAAAGTCTTAAATTATGCATTTATCTGTCAAAGAGCTGCTAGATGATCATGTCATAAACTGCACGGCTGAAACAGGGCGCTCATAATCCGTCCTGACATCAAACCAAAGCCTTGTGTTTTCATAGTGACTCAACCACCAGGGATGGCGTTAAACTGAAACATACCCATCTGTTTCTTTCTGTGTGCCAACGTGTCAGATCGGGTTAAAATCCGGGCGGGTTTAAGTGCCGGTGATGCCGTGGCGTGATCCCACACTGTCTTAAATATCCAGTGTCATGTCCACATGTTCAAATGGCTTCATCCACATTTTCAGCTGAGCTGTGACGACTCAAATAAAAAGGTTTTGCAGCGAAGCGGGAAATATAAGCAAGATATTGTATCTGTTCATTATATGTGTAACTGGGTGGAGTCAAATACTTTCATTTGATACATGTTTCCCTCAACCACAAGTATGACATTTTGGGTCAAAGTACGGTGCTGGATGCTCACTGAAGTGTCAGAGTGAAGACTTCTTTAGCTTTCTAAAGATAAAAGTAATAGTAGTTGCAATATATGATATATTTTTTTGGATTAAAAAGCTTTTTGTGGTTTAAGTTTTGAATGATGTGTGCTGAATCGGCAGTGACTGAGCAGGGTGCTGCCGCCATGTTTATAAATTCTTTGGCGGCAACCAACTTCCTGGAGTCTTTGCTGGTTGCCAGGCAACCGCTCGTAGCCAAAAAAAAAAAGTCTTACCCATAATCCCCCAGAAAAAAAACAGGGATCTGCTATTTTTACCGATTTTGCTACCTTTTGCTAGCTGTTCCACCTCGTTTCCAATCTTTATTCTGAACTGAGCTCACATCTGCTAGCTGTAAAGCTTCACGTTTAACTGACTACTTCCTGTCAACCTATCTTTTATTGGTTCTTTGCACTGCAACAGGAAATAAACTGGGACACGTTTAGAATGTGTATGTTTTCAACTGTGAAATGGGCTTTATGAAAGTGATATCAATCTCTTTATCCAACTCTCTGCTAGAAAGTGAATAAACATATTTCTGTTAAAGACAAAACCTAAAGACTAATTACCTCCACCAAGGGGCTTATGTTTTCGGTTTGGTGTGTTGGGTTGTTTGTCCGCAGGATTACGGAAAAACTACTGGCCCGAAATTCATGAAACTTGTTGGAAAGGAGTAGCATGAGTCAAGGGAGAATACATTACATTTTGGAGCAGATCTGAATCACGTTGCGGATACATGCATTATTTTTTTCATTTATGGAAACGGCCTTGCTGGAGGTCTGCGCTCTCCGAGTACCCTTCTTGTTTCCATTGTAGTCGTTGATGTAAAGAAAACAATGACGCAGGAGTTTGGCTGACAAGGCAACATCACACTACTAATAAAACCAAAATGATTAATACCTATAAAAGCATCAATAAAACTATACCGTACTGCATGTAATATCCATGGCATCAGGCATATCACTATGTTCTTAACCTATTTGAAAGGCTGTCGTCTGTATTTTAAATAGAATATCTACGATCACAGATTTTACTTCACTTGCACATAATATTATTGGTACATTTTTAGATGATACATATTCCGGGTTTCTTCTGATCCCAAAGAAAGGGACAACCATTCAAAACAACACAGGATCATTTTGATGAGAATGAATGGAGCTGAAAAAGTAGCCTGTGGTCAATCTATACTGGTTAATTGAGGCAGTTAGGGTAGAAGCGACTTAAAAGCCCCAGTCCTCTTTGACACTGATGGCTGTCCTATAAGGGACCCTCAGTAGGGCCCTCAGGTCTTTTGATAGGACATTCGCCAGCGTCCTTTGGGGCTGTTTCACCCCCCACAATAAACAGGCAGCCCTTTGTCAACGGGAGTAGGGGGGGTCTGAAGGGTTGCTCCTCGTTATTATTTTCTAAAGTAATTATACCTTATTATCTGTGTTTACTTTAGCGGGGGTGCGAGTGTGCAGGTGTGGGCCATTCGGCAGTGGGTTGGCAGTCTCAGTGGTGAACGCACCCCGAGTGTCTTTTTTTTTTTTTTAACTCTCTCCCCTCCATCTTTACTTGGAGGTTTTTGGGGGTTTTAGTAGTATTGTAGCCCCGCCGCTAATTTCACCCCAACAAAAGAAACGTGCAATTACGGCTATTATAGTAGCAGCTGCATGCTTCCTAGCTGTGCAGAGACAGCTTCGTCTTCTCCCTGGATCCGTGGTGAAGGGATTGGAGAGGGGAGAAGCGGGGAGAGCAGGGCCTGCAGCGGTGAGGAGAGAGTTCGAATGGTCACAGTAGCTTCCAGTGTCTACAGGAAAGAGAGGAAAATATAGCCTTGGAGGCTGGTGTGTTTCCTCAGTGTAGACACAGCAGGGACTCTCGCCCACAAGCTTGTGGGCCTTGAGAACAATGGATCTGCCATCTCCCAACATGAAGTGTTATGAAATTGTCTTCGCCACAGTTCCATTGGCTGCTCTATCGCATGGAGTCATGTGGTCTCAGAACTGCGTGGGCCGGGGGAAAACGATTTGCAAATAAGAAAAATGCTTTTTGAAGAATCTAGTCTTTCATAAAGACAAGAATCTGTTTACAGAATTTGCGGCATCCAGTAGTTCCCATATAGATTGACATCAAATGTAATCTGAAAGTAATACACATGGCTTGGATTTCTGTACGAAGACTAAACTTTGCCACCACAAACACAAAGACAACTCTTTTAAAAAGTCATCTATTGTTTGAACATTTTTAAATAAAACCTTTCAACGATGTTAAAATATTCAGGTAGCATATTGCTATTCAGGCCTCTGCGAGTCAGTCAATATCAGTCCCAGTGAGCCTCCTCGAACATGTCATGGGGAATCATGTGGGTCACAAAGGAACAACAAAAATGCTTGCACAAATTAAAGTAACGATTAAATGGGATCAAAGAAGAACTAGTGCAGAGACACTGAAAAGCCCAGCGATCTGTGTGACGTTGAATATTGAGGGGCCATCGAGGCCCTCATGGCGTCAAACACAAGGGACCAATCTCATGCTCTCAGCACAAACAAAATGGTCACAGGTCCTCCTCTGTTGCTCTCACTTACCGATTCTCTCACTTCACCGACTTCCCAACCCTTAGAATAATCATCTGGCCCAGGGCCCTTAGTTTCAAGGGCATAAACAGATCTGAGGATCACCTATGTATGAGTCTAAGCTCTTTGAGTTCACTTGATGAGCATGTGACCTTGCTTTATTTCCTGCAGTACTCGCCAACAAAATATTTATTTTCTTTATTGACATGTATTTCAGCAGCAGCTGGAGCATTGTCTTTTCAATCACAACATGGGCCCAGGAGAGCTGTTTGGCTGTGATATGCAGATGATTGAGATAATAACTAGTAGTAAACAGGGATTTTGCATTTTCCCAGAAGAGAACGAGAGACTGTCAGATGCTTGTCAGCGTGCTTTCAGTTGCCAACATTGAAACGCTTGACCTGAGCTAACAGATTTCCACTTCCACCTTTTCCAGCCTTTAATGCCAAAATCTGAGTGTGACACTTTGAAGTGCAGAATGACTCTTTCCAAATATAAACTGATGCAAAACAGCAAATTGTGCTGCTGGTTAATCAGCACTATAAGAGGAAACTCACAAACACTAGTAGGAAAGGCCACCCACAGGAAGGAGGAGGTGGTGGAGAAATTATTCTAAATGTGGCAGAATGTATCAATATCCTATTTTACTTTATTGAAGGTCTTTGGTATTATAAAATGTCATACAACTCATTACCAATCGTTACACTTTTGTTGCATTAACAGTTTATAAGATGTCGAAACTGGTCACATCACTGGGTACATACACGTGTGGTGTTGTACCTTTAGAGGCAGGAGGTGATGAAGGACACGCACTGTACACTGTATACTGGAAGAGGAAGGAATCAGTTGATGATAAAACAATTGTTACAAACTGAATCCATTTGTGATTTGTATTGTTGTTGCTTTGCTTTGTCAAGTTACATTTTTCATGGTTCTACTGCAGTGAGCTGTCTAATTCTATCATGTTTCAATATACAGACGCTCAAGTTTTGCAAGATCCTTGGGACGTTGATTGCATTGGAAAGAGGATTAAAGTCTCTTACTGTATGTATGGTTTTGTATTTGAAAAAAAAAAAAAAAGTTTTAGGCTTAATCCTAACCCTCATAACATGGGGATTTCCCTCAATCTATTAACACACTGCATGACCTTTTGAGCTTAAATGTGTTTTGAAAATAAACTCAATTATTCAAAGTAGAGTAGCTACATAATGTGGATAACGTAGATTTATAAACTACATTTTCATTTGAAAGAAGTACAAAAACTATACATAAATACAGTACTTGAGTAAATGTATTTAGGTTACTTTCCACTTCTAGAGGCAGAGGATGAATGTTGTTTTCAGGATGAAAGCTGCTCTTGCAGCCTTGGTCTTACTGGCATCTATTTCAGCTCATTAGGACCCTGGGACTGAGAGTCGACAAAACACTGAGAGAAATCATTTTGCCGGGGGAGTGTGGCGGGGATAAATTGGCCTCTGGTTCAGTACGAGAGTCCCCGCTGTGCAAAGCGGAAGAGAAGGGCCTGGCTGGCAGTAGGGGCAGGCCCAGGCAAGGCAGGCTGGGAGGCCCCATGCTGAGACCCCCTCCCTGCCTCTGACAAATATGGCAGTGGATAATCTCTCCTTCAGGGACTCGGCCCAGCGCTGTGGGGCTGAGAAGGGAAGGGGGCTGTTATACAGCACAGTGCAGAGGAACTGCCTCTGTATGTGTGGAGCATGCACCACAAACACACTTATACACACACACTTGTTTGCATGGTGTGTACTTCCACAGCACACAGCTTATGTACATCTACATGTCCCCCTGTGTACGCTTTCCCTCTTTCTCTGTCACGCAGAGATCACTTTGACAGTTTCAATAAATAGAGCCTTACACAAAAGTAAAGTTTCTCCAAAATGATTACTAATATCTTGGATAAATTCTGTTGAGCACGTGAACTTTGAGTCATATCATGCAAAATTCATGCCGTCCAAAATAAATGCACAATGTGTCAGAGGGCAATAACAAACCATCCATTACAGGTAGATTGTGTTGACTTGGCCGGTGTGCTTCTGAGGAGATCAACAGCTCTTACAAAGACTGTAATTTGTAGATATTTTAGCCAACCCCTGAGTCATCTTCCATACAAAAACTAATAACTGCAAAGATGGATTTAGTTTATGCATCAAAGAATAGGAGCAGTCCAAGGACTTATTATGTGGGCTAGTTTTTCTGGTAATGACCATTCCAGAATCCGTAAAATTTAGCCATTGGTTGTGCAGCATGAAATGGAGGTATGAAGGCAATTATATTGTATTAATTTACTAATATAACTTTCTCATTTTCAGCAATGTTCCTGTGATTACTAAAGAAATGCAATTCAGTTGTTTAGATTAGACCAGTCCAGGACCAGATCAGATGAAATATTAAGAAAAATAAACTGAATCTAATGTGTAAACAATAGCAAATGTATTATATATAAATCGGCTAAACATTTGCAGTATAGTCGGTAAGTAAAAACACTCAAAGGAACTGTTTTCGCCAAACACTTTACTTCCATCAATATTTCTTACAAAAAAAAAGAAACAAATTAACATCCTCAAATCTTCTCCGGTGGTCTGGTGTCAATCAGCAATATTCAAATATAAATGTCCATATCCACTGTCATCCAATACTGAAGGCCTTGTCAGCCGCTAAGACGTCTCCATCTTGTAACCATGTTTTTCCAGCTCAGCTCTGCGGGGAGTAACAGGAGAACAGAAAGATCAAGTCAGATGATTAAATGTGGACGGTTGAGGCATAAGTACCCTCTGCTATTGATTGTGAGAACCATTAAGAGATGGGAGTGAAAAAATATATAAATATTGCATAATGTGTGCAGCTATGGATTTGATGATTACATATATATGTATATGGCAGCTGTGCCCTTTAACAGTAATGATATCTTTAAGAAACAACTTAATAGCATGGCTATTATAACTGGCCTAAATAGAACAACAGCATATTACTGTCTAAAGTGTACTCAAATAAAAACAGACCAGCCACTTATCCATCAACAGTTATTGATTATCCAGTAAGTGAGAGTGTAAGCATGACAGATCTCCTGATAACTTTGATGAGGTGTAATGCAAGGTGTTTATAACACAATTTCAGAAACAAGTGAAACATGCAACGGTCCCCTTAATTAACAACAACCTAAGCTATTATGGAAGAGCTGCATGATGGCTGCAAAGACACTAAGAGCGCAGGCGTACCATCTGCAATTTCCAAATTGAAGATTTGTTAATATGATTAACATTACGCCAAAAACATTCTGCAATAATTAGCTTCCTGAACTACAGACTCACCGATTGCTATTTTCTTTGTTGATTCCCATTTTTTTGTTATATATAAATTATATATATATATATATATATAAAAATGATATATATATATATAAATGTGATAT
>CALSCE010010855.1:8078609-8117132 GCA_943593645.1 Bovichtus variegatus | reverse complement strand
AAACACCATAGGTCCTAATGACTGTAAACTTCCACTAAATTAGCTATAGCTCACTGTTTACCTGAATGGCTAACACTTTAGCTTATTAGCTTGTCGGCTCGCATTAACGATAACAGCGGAGCTAACGTACACACGCTAGCAAATTAACATAGAAGTACATGTGAAGTAATACAAGCACAATAACTGACATTAGAAGACAGCTAACTCCACGAGTCGACACGGTTGGTTAAGTTGACTAAATCAGCTGGCTGTGTGGCGAGTTACCAGTAATGTAGCTAACTGCTAGTTGACGCTAACACGGCTAGGCTAGCTGAGTCACTGTTGCAGGGCCCAGCACCGAAACAACTGTAACAGACGCCGATGGTCAGCGAGAAGAAAACAAGCATGACTTCACATAGTGTCTGTACTATTTACCCTCGGCTGGGAATTCTTCAAACTCATCATCCTCCTCCAGTAAGCCCAGGTCCACGGTCTGTTTCTTGTCTGACATGTTAGCAGTGTCGGCGCTGTGTTTCTGTTTGGTAACGAACGGATCTCTATCGCAGGACTTGCGGGAGGCTGAAGCTGCTCGAGCGGGTACAGATTGCGTTGACTGCGCAGGAAAGCGCAGCAGTCACCATGCTTTACGGCAAGGCAAGGTAGGGTAACCTTTCGCATTTTATTAAAACTAAACTCAATGTGCTTTACATTAATGTGCATGTGCTTCATCAAATGGTGAAGGGCATTACAGTAGTCTAACCTATTTGAAACAATTTTTTTTTCAAGTTATAAAAGCTGCCCTATATTTTAGCCTCCCAACTTTTTAAGTGTTTTATTCTAAAATAAATAAGGTTTCTGACTTGGACAACATTACTCTTTAAGTTTGAATACCTTTACCTTATGTGAGTCTTATCTTTATTCAATTGTAAACTTAGTATGGATGTCCAGCAGCCTGACCAATATCACAAATAGCCTACAGTTTACTGGCTTTTCATAGTGTAGATGTGACAATAAAATATTTAAACTCCCAGTGGAACAGAAACAGATCTTTACAGTCTTTAGCTTCTGTATTTTGACGTATTTCATGTAAATATGTAAGACTAAAATATGTACTTCAGTCCACATGGTTGTGGTCTCATTGACATTGCAACAGGTGCATATTGAATTATGTTCATCAAATAATGTAGCAATAAGAATTTTTCACATTTATAAAAGAAAAAACTCTTCTTGCATGAATGGATTAAATATCTATTGGAATCCCCTGGCTTGTATAATGCTTGTGTTTTGTTTATGACTGTCCTGTACCTGTTGGATTAGGCTATTTAAAAAGCATGCAGATAAAGCTAGGGCTACTGTAAAGCATGTGTTAGCTTGTTTACGTGTTTTCGGGATGCTTTAATGGTTTCTCAGTAACAGTGGTATGACATTTAAAGGGTAGAGCAAAGCTTAAAATACTTGTAAATATTTTGGAAAACAGAAAACTATTTCTCACATCCCCCCTGAATTTCTCTCTGTATGTTTCACTCTCTCCCAAACTCACTCTCTCTCCCACACAACCACAAAAGCCTTGTGCAGTCCTCTTTCCTCAAAACATATGCAGACAAGTCAGTCAAATTTCAGCAAAGATCTTTCATTTAGAAACAAATGCACATTGTAACCCATGTGGCCTGCTCAAATAATGAAGCGGCAGCCACAGCTTAGGATGTATTTTAGATAAATGAGAGCGCACATTTACCACAAAACCACTCGCACCACAATGAAAATTGCTCTGCAGCTGTCATATGTTGACAGATGGAGCAAACCTCAACTTAGGCTCTACGTACTTATTCTATTTTCAAATTATTTTGTAATCATCCTAAGCCTTTACACATGACAATGCCACAACAGTCGGAGGAAAGAGGAACAAGAAATGGATAAAAAGTGAAGAAAGTAAATGCTCTGTGTTTAAATAGCTACATTCCAGTTAGATGTAGAAATGCATGCTTAAAACTACAGGTTTGAGGCAAAAAGAACATTTAAAACATAAGATCATGTCTGCACACAATGTAGTAACATTTCTAAAGACTTTTTAATTTGAAGTAATGAATGAATTATTGATTCTTTTAAGGCTGCAACTAATGGTTATTTTCCATCAGCGATTTATCTGCAGATAACCTTTTCAAATAATTAATCAATTGTTTGATTTATAAAATGTGCAAATATATTGAAAGATTGAGTGTCCTGTGTTGTCCTGCCAACAGTCCAAATCCTAAATATATTCAGGTTACTGTCACATGAGATAAAGAAACACAGCAAAGTACACAACAGAGCAGCTGGAATGAACACATTTTTAACATTTTTGCTTTAAAAAATTATTAATCGATCATCAAAATAGCTGCAATATAGTAGAGTAGTAGAATAGCTGCAATGTATGCAGAGTAGCTCTTCAGTTATTATCTGCTCTCAGGGTCTGACTAACAATATGTCTGACAACAGAATACGTTTGTCTGACCATGTTTGAAGAGACTATAGGATTGGGATGACGGGTGCAATCAAATTCAATCAGGCTATCAGCTATAAAATTACAACCGAAGAGGCAATTTAATTTACATCTTCAGACAGAGGATTTGACTTATGAATGACAGCCTGTCTTGCTTTGAGATGCCCTCCCTAGCTGATTCTGGTGCCCGCGTCACTCAGTCTCAGGTGCAGGTGAAGCCCTGGGAAGTGGCTACAACGTCCGCCCAGCATACCTGAGACTGCAGTTACACCGCGCCTGGCGCCTGGAGTCTCTCTGCTCAGGTAAAATAGGGGGGGGGGGGTCATAGAAGGGAGATACAACATGGCCACTGCAGACAGACTCCATCGCAACTTATGTCTGAGTAGCAGCATCACATTTCTGTCCTTTCACAAAGCCCTCTGGGAAAGGACAGGCCGGCAGCCGCTGTAAGTACACTGAAAGAGACAGACAGGGCAGACAGAGGAAGACTCCAGCTGAACCCCCCCCCCTCTCCCCACTACTGCCTGGCTCTTTATCACAGGCCCCGCTCATGATATGGCCTCGAGGCAGTGCACAGTGAGAAGTGGATGGATGGAAATGGGTGGAGATTTGAGAGAGAAGAGAGCGTGTGTGTCACCAAATAATCCAGATCACCTCCCAGAGATAACAGACAAGACCTCTTCTTCCACTTGTCAGAGAAGTTGACAGCGCATAGGAAGACTGCCCGCTGTGTCGTCTAGCCGTATACTTGCTGTACCTGTGGACACTTGGTCTAGACACCCCCTCCCAACAATTACACTTTCCATTGTCATTTTCCCTGCCTCAAAATGGAGGCTTCCTACGGTGCCACTCAAAACTGAGCGTGTGCATACCTTAGAAAGTTGTGTTTGAGCTTAATATTGTTGACAAAGCTGTGAAGTATTAGGGCAAGAAAATAACGGAATATATGAGCTTAAAGAAATGCCCTAGGACATACAAGAAAGTGATCATCGTGGATTAAGGGGACTTAACCAGCCAATTAATGAGGCAAATCCAAGAAATACATGTAAGCTTTGCTCCTAGGAAATCTGCAGAGAGAGCGATATGCTTCCAGGATATGTCTGTCAAGATCCTGTATTAAATTTAATCCCAGCCAGTCAGTAAGTCTACTCCATTGTGTGTTGTGTGGAAACCCAGTCTCTCTTTTCATATAAATACGTGCATGCAGTAGAGAACAGTGGATATTGATTATTTCAAACTTGGTAATATAATTCCCATATGTGTGACATTCACATAAAAAAAGGTTCTTTTTATGTTTGTTTTGCTCTACAGAGCCTTTTTTTCTGGGGGTCTTATTCATTGAGATGTCTGTCATGACGAATTTAAGTTTCATATTTTCCCCCCTGTCCGTCTTGAAAAGCTCTGTCATCTTAGGCTTGAGGTACAGTTTGCCAAGAGGCTAATGGTCCTTTATGACAGTACAATCTGATGCCTGTCCCGGCTAGCCTCCAGGTAATCCTGTCCACCTCGGCGGCTTAGCCCTGCTCGGGCTTAAGTTGCATATTTTGTTTTTATCAGGACTATGCTGATAAATGCTATCAGCGAGGGAGAAATGAAATATGGGGGGTCTAGCTTCATTTCGCTGAGCCGCTAGTTGAAATCTAGAGTTGAGGAACAATGACACCTCTATTGGTGGAGCTAGACTGCCTATAGGGTTGGAATAGACAGCATATGACTCCCAATATTCCCAATAGTTATTTGGCAATACTTGTTACCAACATTGAGGTGGTACAAATTCCACTCACAGGCTTTGCAAACCATTTTAGATTTAAAATGTCTTTGCATAAATACATGATAATCCACTTTCAATCACAATTGCAGCAGCTGTACTTTTAGACCTCCAAATTATCATTTAATAAAATTATAAAATTACATGCTAATTTATTTCCAGTAATGTGCGCTAATAGTGTACTACCTCTGTGTCCATGGTCCAATGCCATGGACCTATACTGTACGTGAAAAGCACTCATACACTCTTACCATAGGTGATAACCCCCTCTGTGAAAAGCACTCTTATTGGAAGTACCCATTATCTGCAAAGTCTATCTTCATGCTGACACGAAGTCATTAGTTTAAGCTGTCCTCTGTGTAAAATAATTGTTAATGTCTTTGGCAATGGTGCATGGTGAATTGACACATACTTTCATTGACTGCTATAAATATATTACACGTAAATGAAATGGTGGAAGCAGCTGATATAAAATATTACACCGCACGCACAGGTATATTCAAACGACTGAAATCCGGGATGTTTTATAATCCCACTTGAAACAAATTAAATAATTGAATGTCAATATGGTTATAATTTTCTTAATTTAGGCCAAGAAGGTGAAAGGATACATGTTCTCTCTCCTTCAAACTTATTGAGCATTTGCTATCTTAGGCCTGAAGTGTATCTATTGTGCTGTGACGTGTCCTAAGATCAGCGCTACAAAAGGGGCTTTGTGAGAGATGACACATGTCACATGTCCAAGGAGAAATGCTGGCTACCTGGATTTCTAACCTTTTTTCCTTGTCTTTCTCACAATGTGCCAAAGAAATATGCCTCCCTTATCCAGACTTGATATACTCTTTCAATTTTTTTGTCTGCTTGATATGTTAAGAGGATCTTTACATATTGTTTGTTGCCTCCATATTTATCGTCGCCCATGTGTCTCTTTTCTCCTATTTTTCTCGATCTTCCCCTCCCCAGTCATTTTTCTATTTCTCTATATCGCACACAGAAACAGACACACCTCCCTCTCTCACTAGTTATAGTCATGGTATATCAAAGTGTGCGTGTGTCCCAGTGTGTTGAGTGAATGAGTGACAAGACCTGCTCTGCTCCTCTCTGACACCTGTCAGAGCCTCGTCCGTCGTCTGTGTGCAGAGATGGAAATGAGCAGGAGTGACACAACATGCCAGAGGTGACGGTGACGGCTCACTTCTCTCCCCCGGCTTCTGAATCAGTCTCGCAGCTCGCGGCTCTTGGGCTGGCTGGGTAACAATAATTATCTACTCCGAAACTTTCTGATGAACCTTATTTGTAATGCAGTGATGTCACACTCACTTTGACATTTGAGTTGCCATGCTGTGGATGTGGTGAGTGTCCGTCTGCACATGTTTGATCATCTTTAAACTGTAGTTTGGAATTTATTCTACAGACGAGCTTATAGATGCCTATAGATATAGATATTCTGGACTGCACAGAAGAGATTAGACTACATAAAGAAAAAACATATCCACAAACATAAACATGTTGCGATAATTTCAATAATTGCCTGGTAAAAAAGCTGTGCCTTTTTTGCTTTTACCCGTAAAGCTAAACAGTTAATTTCGTAGGCTATAGGCCTGTAAGAATATCAACTACTATCTAATGCTTTCACATTTATGTAAATTGGCAAACAACAGCAAACAAGTGACTGACTGGAAAACTGCAGATTTATCATTTTTGCTATATAGATCTGTGCAGATATTCATAGACAGCAGTTACATCACCGCACCTTGTCCAAGAAATTTCAAATGTATATATATATATATGTATATATATATATTAGTGTGTACATACTGTATATATGTGTGGTGTTTTTACAAAGAAAGAAAAAAAAGTCACTACTTTATATGTTGAACGAATACTAAGGTCCTACTCGAGGACTCATGCCCATCCTACACTACATACTACAATAGCTTAGCATTTTAGCAAACGGTAGTTTAGCATTCAGCATTATCCTATATTGTCATTTGTCGCTGCAGTAGCCGCTGTGTCTTGAATTTACATTGATACGTGATACCCACAGCACATCGTAACAGCTGCAACTGTAGTGTAATCCAACTCTTTTCATTGTTGATTTGCTATAATCTCTAACTGACTAACCCTCCACAGTTTGGTTGTACTGAATTCCGTGTGCCTAATCCCCAACATGTGGCTGTCCCTAGCCCCGGAAAAGTCTGTGATTGGTCTGATTGATAAATGAAGCCCTCCTTATGCTTTTGGGCGTCCGTTCGAAGGGGGCCTCTGTGGGTCTGGACTATGTCCAGGAAACCTGGGACAGCCACTTATTAACTAGTTAGACCCTCATGACGAGAGCTGCAGACAGGGACCGCTGGTGGTCACCTGGGCTTGGATTTAGCTTTGGCAGCCATCCGTCATGTCTGCAGGTCTGACTGTGGTTTCATGTTGTGAATGAGACACAATCTTCTCTTCTGCACTAAGGTCAAGGGTTGTATGTTTGTTCAGCCTGGTCAGATAAAAATATGTAATTATTAGTACTCCATCAAAACAACCAGGAACTCACCCTGTGTGATTTTAATTAACTTGTTAGCAATCAAACTTTGTCCACAAGATAGGGCAATATGAAGTCCAACATACTATTTTCAGTCCTTGTTAACTTTACCCCTTTGGTATCAATTTAAATCCCCTTCACAGGTATTGTTATTTGTACTGAGGGAAGTTAATGATAAAGCAGAAAGGAAGGTATGCAAGAGTAGGCATTGAACCCTCCCACCCCCCGTTTGGTAAAGTCATTACTGCTTCTAAATTGTTTCTTCTCCTTCGATTCATTTTTAAACAAAGATGCACAGTGTGTCTGTTCATCGTCAATTTCACATGTTCCAGGGAGAAAAAGAGAAAAATAAACCTCTTAATTAAGCAGAGAAAGAAGGTTATGCTCCACACATGGAGGACTATTTTAATGTTTCCTTAGTTTGGTTGTCATTCACACACTGCAAACTTAGAGAGGGAAGAAATTGTTGAATGTATGACCGATCATTTAAGCTTTATTTTCTGCAAGGGGTATTAATGACACAGAATCAATCCTTGTACCACAACAAAACGCCACAGTTCACACATACTTTGCCAGTCTGCATTTTCAAAGCGCTAACGGTAAACGCAAGTTTAGCACGGAAGTCCAGGCAGGCATAAAACCAAAACGTTTTCTTGAGAATATGGCCATGGGCGAGGCTTAAGCGGCTCGGCCAATGATGTGGCGCTCAGGATCGGAGCAGAGCACCCTGGGTAGAACCCAGATGAAACACTAGGAGGTGAAAGGGAAAGTGGTGATTTGTCATTAAGACTTTTCAAAGAAAGGTCAATGCCAAGGGTCCAATTTATGCTTGTTATAATTTCACTCCAATCGCTCCCCCATGCCCCTAAACACATTCTTCTTTCAGGTATCCAAAGAACACCACACAAGCTGCAACTGGGAGTATGTGATTAAATGCAAATATAGCACATTCCTCACAATGCCAGAAATGTTTTTATAAGGTTTCTATAAATTATTGTAATGGGATTTTCAACTGTTGTAAGCAGTCTCTGTTCAATGTCATGGAATCCAGTTCAGCATCTTTTCAACAGAATTTGTAGCACCAATGTTTGTCATGCAATATGTTTGGCCACTGCCTCGCGCTGTATGTAATCTACTTTGTTCCTGGGCTCATTAATACAGAGAAGGTGAGGAAAGCCTTTTTCAGCATGACTGCCAGGTACAGTTTCTCTTGGCCAGTGTAACATTTGTAAAACATGCTCTCATAAAACTAAAATCAAACGTTCCAATTCTTGAATGGGATGTTGGAAAGTTATTTACAGGCAAATAAAGTTGCGTGCGACCATGTAAAAAAGCCGCCCATGTTTTGGTGCATGGTTCTGTTTAGCAGAAATCATTTTCACTTTTGGAGTGTCGCCTGTGATTTGCTGCAAACTCTTGTTAATCCTTTGCACACACTTGAAAGTTGATCATCTACATTAACTCTCTGCAGATGGCAACAACATGATTTGTTGTGTGTACGTGCATACAGTCACTTGTTCGCATACGTTGCCATTTCATTTAAAGCATTCCGATGAGGCGTGCTGCTCGAGACCTTCCTGCCCGCACACACAGACACACAGATGTGCATCATCACTGGTTGATTGTTGGTGACCTTGGCTGATTGAACTCGTAGAGGGCAGCCAGTTGTGCAGCTGGGGTCGGCTGTCTGGATGGCCAGGGCAGCGGGGTGCTAAGGGGAGAAATAGTAGCGTGACTGCGAAGGACCGCCGAGCAGCCATATCATGACCCCAACAGACACACTTCCAAGTCTGCGCACTGTGCTGCACTTGTTTCCCTGGAAGAGACGGCAGAGACAAAAGAGCAAGGAACTTCCCCAGACCTTCATTTGGGGTGTTTGGACAACACTAAGGCCCCCACAGTGCCCCCGGGGGCCTCTCAGCTGGCCCGGAGAGTGAGAGCGACCAAGTAATAAGGCAAAGCAGTGAACACTGAGCAATTAAGAGGGGGGGGTAGTGTCTGTGTGTGTGTGTGTGTGTGTGTGTGTGTGTGTGTGTGTGTGTGTGTGTGTGTGTGTGTGTGTGTGTGTGTGTGTGTGTGTGTGTGTGTGTGTGTGTGTGTGTGTGTGTGTGTGTGTGTGTGTGTGTGTGGAGCTAGGGGGTGATGAGGAATCTATGACATCATTGTTACAGGAAATTTATAAAAGCCATTTGTCGCATGTATAGCTGCAGTAATACAGATTTCTTATTATAATGAACAGTCATTTAATCTGAAAAAGCTGGAGTGTCTCCCTTTTCTTGCATATTAGTTAATGACATGAATTTAGAAGATAAATCTTTATTCTATTTTATTAGTTTGGGGAAAGCCTTCCTTTTTATCGACCGTGTCTATGACTTTTATGAACATATAAAGTCTGTTCTACTCTATTATTATCGCTCAAGTATACAGGAAACATGCATAAAATGAAATATTTGCCTAGTTTATAGCCATATCCAATGGTTTATAGAACAATGACTCATGATTTCTCCATTGCATTTTTATTTGTTTGTTTATTTGTTGGCCATATATTTTGGTGGATAATGACCCATCTCAGCAAACCACATAAAGCAAAAGGGGAAACATTTGTAATGGCCAATGCACAGCTTATTTTTCCAGCACAAGTAATGGCAAAAAGCAGTGAATAAAACAAGCTGTGAACAAAAACAAAACCTTCAGTCTGGAGAAACCCAAGTGAGTCTTGTCTATAAGTGTTTATTATCTTCATATGGAGCGAAAGAAAAAAGAATTGAAAAGCTTTTGGTAAAGAGGCTGTTGTGAGTTGAGATGCCAAGGCTTCAAGGAAGTAGTTGAAAGGGCGAGTCAAAAAGTAATCAAAAGAGGTTTTTAGCAGGGGGAGAGACAGAGAGGAGAAAGGTTTGGGTGTAGTTACATGAACGCAACTTGGCCTCGTCGGATGACAAATTGTCCGGCAGTGGGACAGGACGGTTCAGCCAGCTGGTTGGCCCCATCGGCGGGTTGATTGATGGTGTTGATGTTCTAAATCGGCCGCCAACACACCGAGTACAGGACTTGTAATAGCGCAGCTTTAGATTGGCCCTGGAGATAGCAGGAAGTAGATGGGGGGAAGCAAGGAGGGGGGACTGCAGGGGAAAAAGGACAAGTTCCCATGCATGCTTACCAGGATATGAGGTTTGAAAGTGCAGCTGCTGGTTTCACGAGTCCTACAGTTCACAGAGGTAAAGTTTAGAGGGGGCAACAACATCGGTTAGTGAAACTCTATCATCTCCTTAACTGTTTAACCATCCGGTCTCTAATCGAACAAGTGGTGTGTTGTACATCATATCACCCAAGCATCTGCATTAGATCTTGCTTAGTCATGTCTCAACAAAATACACGCAGGGTCATCATCACTTAGACAAAAAAGCCTGAGGTCAAGGCGCCACCATTACTGTCAGACAGAGGTCAGAGATGCTCTCATGTCCGCAATCGTCCGATCAACGGTGGTGGATGGGTAGCGGTGAAAACGTACAACTTCCCGCTAATTGTAACAGGAGCCCCTTTATCATAGTTGCAGGCTCTCTTAATAACACTGTACCTTTGATCAAGAGCAAAGCAGTCTGGGATTGTGTGCGAGGTTTTCAGATCTCGACACGCAAAAGGGGAAACGCAGGGCAGTTCAGGGTTGCACTGGATGCAAATGAGATTTTCCTAAAAGTAATTTTAAAGTAAGATTATAGCCTGGTTCATTATTAGCAAAGTTAATGGGACCCACCCACCTGTGACGATAACCTGGTCTTTTGATCCAGAACGAGTCAATTAATCAACCTCAACATGCTTGTTCTGTCGCTGTCGACTAAACATTTTGCGTGAATTAATTTCCACTGAAAAAACATTTCATGCAAAAAAGTATTTATAGCCACTAAGTTAAAAGAATACCATATATGTTGACATGCCTAAAAAACAAACAAAAAAGTCTGTGGCATTTTATTTTTGAAGTTTCTTTTACAAGGCAAAATCAATTTTCCCACAACACACAAACACAGCCATGTGCATGCAGGTGTTTTATAGTAGTTTCCCAAAAAAATCCTCTCATGTATTAAAGTGCACACTTTTTAAAAATGCTTTTTAGTCTGTGAAGAGATGATAAAGAGTTTAGAATGATGTAACTTTGAGTTGACCTGTTCAGTGAAACACCTCTTCTCTTCCATTATGTGAACATCCGCAGCTCAGAATAATAAGCATTGGAGAAAAAAAAGCACACATATACGAGATAATATCATCAGTTACACCGAACACTGTACACAGCAGCAGTGTGAAGAGGTTAGCCCCTAGCTCTAATGAAATAAAATCCAGTTGATTCTGGATAGCAATCAAATCATATGAAATAAAAAAAAAAAACACAGCACTCTGAATCATGCCTGATTGCTTTGCACTAAAGGGCACAAAGGTTGGGAACATCACTTTTTTTATTCCAGAAACTGCATGTTCATCAGTCGAATACTGACCTGTTCATCTTTCTTTGATGTGTTATTAGAGTGCATTACTTTTAAATAAAAGAGGGCTATCATCCGCAAAGACATCAAGTATTTTCACTTGTCGTTTTTAAACTATGAGCGTGATTAGATACACCATCCAAAAGGTCTGAGTACACATTTACTTCTCAACTATTTACTGGGTAAGTAGACAGTGCTTTCAAAGTTTTTAAGTCTGTAAGTCTTTTAGGCATCCTCAGGTTTTGCTACTGAGTCTATTCATTAGCCTTTGTAAAGGCCAGGGAACACTGTAGTTCTGGCTGGCTGGTTGGGGGAAGATAATGGGCAAGAAGCCAGGGAGTCGTCTGTATGAGCTGTTTGTGGGCCAACGTCCTTCTGGCCTTGGGCCGCTTGCAGTGTCGTCTATGAACCAGTCCCATTGTTTGCAGCCATACATGCGCAGACACACACACACCCACACACACACACACACACACACATTCAGGCATCATGGTCAGTCACGGGTGCTTGCACATACAGCAAGTGATTGCATGGGACCAATTCTACACGCTAACAATCTTCAATTAAAACGGAATGCACGTGGGCTACGTTGGGCAAGTTTCTTGTGAATGTAATCAATTACTCGTTACATCGGACTCATTTATAAAGTGAATACATTACTTTACAGATAACTCAACAGCATGAGTTACTTTCCCACATCCAGATCCTGAGCCAAGCCAACGTCCTGGACCAGTGTCTTCACTGAACACACAGATACAACATTAAAGATGACCCCTGGAGTATTCTTGTAAACAAACAGAAGTCATGATTCAGTGTTACTTACAGAACGCATTTTAAATGCAGTTTGAATCCACGTTTACTTGCTAGGGTCTTCTTTTTCCATGCTTTTGTGGCACATTGCTGTGTTTCTTGGTGCATTAACACCACCTGTAATGCAGGAAACACAACATGTGATGACATGCATCACAAATGAGGCCACATTTTGTGCAATGGCGGGCGTGTCCAAAATAGGGCTGGTTCTAAACTTACCAACAGAACTTTTTACTCTTCCACTATATTGAGAAACGCTACGGAGGTCACTGCTGCATTATCCAACACTCCCACGACACAGACCTCGACATCAACGTTGCAGGTTTTTGACGACTCATTGAAGCCAGGTAGCCTTCCAGTAATAGCTTTTTTTCCGTCTTCTGACTGGGAAATATCTTTTTCATGATTGGCCAACATGTCTTAAGTGTTCGGGTTGAATCTCGACCTGTTTGTTTGGCACGCTCTTGACAGTGCTTCAATTGTGTTTATGCGTTTTTCATTTGGACAGAGATTTATTTTTTAGAATGAAAGAGGAAAACCCGGTTCTCAAAAACAGCCGTGTACATGTGCACTGGGCCTGAGATATCTTGTTGACAAAGAAACAAATGAACAAAGTGACACTGTCTGATCTATTGCACTAAACTCACACACACACACACCTACACACACAAACACTTTCACACACTGTCCTCCCTATTCAGAAGGCTTTGCAACCACCCGGTGTATGATCCACTCTCTGGACATGTGTGCAAAGGTGTAATTTTCACCCCTTTCCTCCTGAATTAGGACACCCTCTACCACACACACACACACGCGCACACACACACACACACACACACACACACACACACACACACACACCATTGACCCTGGATTCTTGGATAATTTTGGTCACTTTTCACCCTTGGCAGACTAGTGCTGTACAAATGACAGAGGCAGAGCAGGCCTTGCAGCTGTGTTTGTGAGACCTCACCCACCCCCTTAGAGGTACACACACACTCACACACACACACGCACACACACACACACACACACACACACACAGACACACCACCTACTGGCACAGCAGTAGAAAAAATAGAACTGTGGTTACCTCACTATTATGTTCTGTGACTAGTGTGTGTGTGTGTGTGTGTGTGTGTGTGTGTGTGTGTATGTGTGTGTTTGATTGTCTCTTACTCCTTTATCTCGTTCTCCCCATGTCTCTCTCTTCCTCTGCCCCCTCCCCTCTCCTTCCCTTGTCCTCCTCCTCTCAGATCCTTCTTCCTCGCCATGATTTCACAGACCTCCACTTACTCTATTGTGCCAGGGAACAAAAAATAAAAGAAACACAATCGCCCTGTCCTCTTTCTCATCTTAATAAGCAGCTCCAAGTTTGATAATTACACGTTCAGCCCCCCGCATGAGTTTCTATGCAATGTTCACATCAGGAAGAAAGCCATTGACTCCGCTGTTGAGGGGAGCAAC
This sequence comes from Bovichtus variegatus, assembly GCA_943593645.1. NCBI lineage: Eukaryota > Metazoa > Chordata > Actinopteri > Perciformes > Bovichtidae > Bovichtus > Bovichtus variegatus. The sequence continues at coordinate 8,103,624 of CALSCE010010855.1, read as the reverse complement.
TATTAGGAATGACTGACAACTGTCCCCCTCCCCCTTTGGTCGGGGCGGCTGTAAAAGTGAGAACAGCGGCGATCAATTCTGTCTCCTCGTTAGGGAGTGTGTCCCTAAACACCACCATGCAAGCATCCAAGCAGCCAGCGGACCACATACGTTGCAAGGCCCATAATCCATTCCATAACCTATCGCCATATGCTGCCGATTAATGGGGTTTCTGCGGAGCAAGCACCGAGGAGACGGCCAGACTGAGGGTTTTCTTCTGTGGCGGAAGCCAATCTGTTTAGGATTAGGGGAATAACTGGTGTGGCTGACACCGAGGCATCCAACATGCAGGGCTAAGGAGAAGAGAAGGGAAGAGGAGAGAGAAAAGAGGAAGGAGTGCAGTGAATGTGTTGACAGGGAGTTGATTGTGTTTTGGCAGGGGTCTGGTCATTTGGTGATGGTTTGTATCTATAACTGTTGATTGTCCAAAATCTGAGAGCCATCTGTGGTTGTTTAGTCCACTGCACTGCACAGTATTTAGAAAGCATCTTTATTCAGTTATGTTGATTGTTGCAACTTCCAGGTATTCATAAACGGATTGGTTTTGGAGTATCATCTTATCCGAGATCATCAAAATAAAGGAAACACTGTTCTCCTTTCTTCTGTTTCCAGACTGTTTGAAGCAGAGACATACCTTATCTGACTCCTCCACACAGAGAGGCCTTCTTTTGTGAACCAGTGGCCCACTCAGCCATTATGATGGCAATCTTGATGATTAAGGACCCGTGGAACAAACTGGGCTACCTGTTGCCATGATGTCATGTCTAGTCTAGAGCAACGATTAAGATTTAAGGCCATTAGAGAACTTTACTGGATGCTGTTTGTGGAAAAATATCAATTAGCTCTTGGCTACAAAAATGTGGGTAATGTTTTGGATCTGAGGTTTTGGCTCTTAGTGAACATTTAGAGGCACGTATAGGTGCAAATGTGGATTTTTTTTGGGGGGCTGGTAGATGATGTATAAGAAACAGCTGTGTCTTGAAACCACACCGTGTCGAGACTTGACGCAACCAATTATCACTATTGGACTAAAAGGATCAGCTCTTCAACTCTTGGCTCTTGGGTTAGTGGTGGATGCCTGGGTTTGGATTCAATAGCAAAGTGGCGTAATAATCTAAGTGCAGAGTTACAATTAGTTTGAGGAATTGGGTGCAAGTTTCAACCATTTCTAATAAAGTTTTTTTGCCGCTACTGTCGAATTGATTAAAAACAGTACTTACATAAAACTCATTTTATGAAAGGGAAAACATGCTACATTCCCTCAGCTCAACACAGCATTTTAACGTCTTTCAGCTCATTGTTTTGGTTTTCCAGCAGCCAACTTGAGTGTTTTGGTTCACTGTCACCGCTTTCATCAACCACATTTCCAGCTTTACACTACTTGCATACAACTAAGCAGCACACAGACACAGTCAGCAGCTTGTCGGTGAACACAGTAGAGCAGCTGGCAGCTAAAGATATTTCCCTCAGGAGTTGGTGGTGACCAAAAACAGAGCTAAAAAGATAGTTAATATTGGGCTTGTGTTTGCCAGGTAAACAGAGACACTTCTCTAATTGATGCTAATGTTGCTCTTTAACTGCTGGAAGGGTAAACAGGCAATTGCTGGCTAACATGTTTACCATTACAAGATAATATTGATAAGGTGAAAATATGTCAGTGATGTGATTACAGTTTTGCTCCAGTGGCCAGAAAATCCAAAAATGTCTACTCTCCATCAATGGATTATTTGTAAATAATAACGAGAGTTTTTTCCTGATTTTTTTTTTTTCTTCCAAAAAAGCAGGTATCATTGGCATAATCTTTATCACTGTGGAGATAATATTGAAATAAATGCCTTATTTGGAATTTAGGGTTTGAAAAACTGTTAAAGAATCTTGGACATATTAAGAGATTATTACCAGGCAACAGGACACCTTTTAACAGCACACAAGTTGGAGTGTTTGTATTACACTATTTTTTTACCATGAAGGTTTAACAATTGCTCAATTTACCCGGAGCCCATGTCAACTATGTCGTATGTTTAGTTGGGTTCATGTTTCTGTTACATTTGCTTTGCTTCAAACATGCACTTTATTGGCCACTGTGTGCGATGCCTAATGTTTAGACCTTTTCCTGTTTTTCTGTAGTTTGTTTGGAAATATACATAGATGCACAAGGTTAAAAACTGAGAGTGAGTCAAGCAGGCCAACATTCTTTAAAGAATAAAACTGAGGTGAGAGGTGACTGAAAGCGGAAAGTAGAGTGATGAGGAGGTTGAAGAGACTATGCAGAGCAAGCATCCATTTAGCAGAAAGGTTGTTACAGGTGTGCAGAGACACACACACACACCGCTCTTTATGTGCAGAAGCCCCTGTGATAACTTATAGCTTGTTTCCTCACCTCACTGCACAGTTGATTGGGTTTATAGGCCCTGCTCAGCCCTCCTCTACCCTCTATGACCACAGTCTACCACATCTTCACCTCCACCTCTGCAAACCACAGTGACACACATCCATACAGTATGTATGAATAACAAATATAAAACAGATTCATTCTTTTTCTTTCCTCCTGTCTTTATTTTATTTATCACCATATACCTTCCTCTCACCATCTCTCTTTTCCATCCCTCCCTCCTCCTCCACCCTTCACACAGGTGGCTGTGCTCGAGCCTCGCTCACATGGAAGCAGGCTCTTCTCATAGCCCGGGGCCTCGGCCTCTGAAGCACTCCTCTGGGAGATTCCACCAGAGACCCAGGCCTGCACTCTTAATGCAAATGTGCAGCCACACTGGAATTGAAAATCTCGAGATTCTGTGGCCCTTGGAAACATTTTTTTGAACACAAGCAAAAAACAGAGACACACACAGTGTGTAACACAGATACCTACGCATGCGACTTAAATGGCGGACAACAAAGCACACACCTTCTCCTCCTTCGGAGCAGTGTTATTTTTGGCTCGGGCTTGGACATATGTCACTGGGGAGTGCGTGTAGTGCCTGGTTAATTAGGGCTACCTCAAAGCAGGCATAAAAACGGGGGCGATATTTATTAGGCAGCATTTTAGCTGCTTGTCATGAATGTGTGTCAGCACTGTAAAACAAAGTTTGAATGAGTGAGTCAGAAAATGTTCTGTAACTAACCATCGCTACCCTGCTGCTCATGGAGAGATTGACGTTTCAAGTTTCTTTGCTCCAATTCATAAATACATCCTGCTCCGTGTACACTCTCGCGGAAGATGTATCCCTCTCCCAGTAGTATTTATTTGTTGTAATCAAGAGGACAGAGCGATGTTTGTCCCCTAGTGCTTGCTGCACATGATTCCTCCTACAGCAGAGGAACACTGTTACACAGCAGAAGCGTGTGATAATTTACGATGGCCATGCTGAGGTGGTTATGTAAAAGCAGACTTGTTTAATTTTGCACTGAAAGCTAATAAATCCCAGAGGTAGTGTGTGTTAGTGTTACTGTAACTGTTGTTGTGATGAAAATTAGTTACACCCAGAAGGTGTTGATGTAGTTTACAAGTGAAAAGAACTTTAGTATCAATGTGTGCTGAGTTTATGTATTCCCCTACACATATTTATTTCTTCAGAGGGGTTAGAGTGTGTGATTGGCCACAGTATAGACAGTTCCCTATTTACGATCGAGGATGGGAACGCAGCAGAGGGTTAGAAAACTCATTGCCACAATGCCATGATGGCTTAAATAGGGACGTTTTCAGTTTCAGTAAAACCACATGTTGATCTGTGGTCCTGGCGAGCTAAGATGATGCATGGAATTCCAGTGAAAAGCGGGAACTAGTAGCATGACGGCACTAACCGAAACTACACAAAGTTAGCTCATGCAAGTAATAAGAAATGACCTGGAGATGTTCCAAACCATAAACGGGCAGCATGAGTTAAAAGCACAGAAACCAACTCACACAAGTAACGTTAGCATAGTTGAAATTCCCACTGTATGACTGCCGCAAAATTTTCCTGATGACTTTATGGTCTCAATCGCTAGTTTCAAGTCTTGTTCAATACAGCAGGATGTTCATTTAGAAAATGATGGTCCCTTTTTAGAGCGATAAAGTAGGGTAAGCTACCACAGCGTCGCTACCATGGCATTGTTTAGCGTTGTGCTAAAAGACACTCTAAGGAGTCGGATTTCCAGTAAGTACATTGTGTTTTTCACGTTGCATGTTTTTTTTGTAGTAGCCAAAATTAGCATCCCAATTAATATTACAGTTAACGTGTTTTGCTAACCAAGCTTGCTAACTAGCGTTAGCTGGTCATTTAGCGTCTGTTACTTGGCCTTCCCAGATCCACACTCGTCTAAATTTAGTCACTTCTGGCTCCAAAAAAACAAGATGGCGACGAGCAAAAAGCCAAACTCAAGGCTACAAAACGGTAGTTCAAAGCGATGGGTGACGTCACTTTAGCTACGTGCACTTCTTTTAAACTATGGATTAAACCAGAAATCCCTCTGTAATTTACTGACTACTTTTAGGAGATCAACCCAAATCTCTTTTTCAAACAGACACGCAGAGAATTAGAAATGCTTTGTTTCTATGCCACATATCAAACAGCGTTGAACAGAACATTTCCAATTTAAAAAAACAAGGAACAAGGAAGTTATTTTTTAAATTCTTTTTGATGGGTGTTTGGCTGATGTAAAACACAGGAGTACTGACTTCTCCTTTTGTTTCCCTCTTAAGTGGAATTCCAGAAAGAAGTTGATCCGAGAAAAAACAAACATCTGTCATTTTTTTAGACTCTTCAATGTGACATTGATGTAGCTTGTCGCTCGCAATCTCTTTGTCACCTGTTTGTCTTCCTCGAGCCAACACAAAGACTATTGTTTTTGGTTGTTTTTGAGTATTTTGGCCACTTCACACCTGTCATTCACATCTATCCCAGCCTGTCCATTCAGCAGCGTGAAGGGAGGATACTTTTTTTTTGAGCGAACTGCACTAATTTTCCCAGTGAATAGCCAAATATGTTATTATCGATTTATACAAAACAGACTAGCTAATGGGCCTAATTGTTCCCACAAAGACCAATTCATGAACAAACAACGGAAATGTTCGTCCAATGAATTACTTTGACGTTAAGCTGAGTTCTCACATCTGAGCATAACTGAGAGTAGAGTGTACTAAATGCAATAATATCATAGCGGCATTTTCTTTTTTCCCACCATATTGCACGTCTACAAAAAGCTCCTGTAACATTGCAGTGTGAGTTGGTTGATTCAAGGGTTCTGGTTTCATGGTTTTTGGCCTGGAGGAGGGTGGGTTGTGGTTTGGACTAAGGGTGCCAACAGAGGCCATGTGATAGGCATTACCTCAGAGCGAGGGTCCATGGAGATGATTACACTTTAAGAGCTTTTTAATGCTCATTAACACTTCTGGCTCCTCTCAGGGTTTAAATCCTTGCGACTTCTCCCTTTAGCTGACATGAAGCTGTACCTGAAATGTAAGAGATTTAAACAGTGTACATTTAAAAAAAAAAAAAAAAACATGTAGGCCTATCAACAATGAGAAATACCAATTCCAAAATGAGGTTAAATATAAATGGACTCTTGTTGATACATATGAAAGTGTTTGCATTCTGAAACAGCTGAGTGGCGCTTTTCTTTTGTGTCACAATATCTAGATATTATCCAGACTCTCTTCAGCCTCTATAAAAGTGCAGTTAGTATGCTGCTACTGGTATTTTTACAAAACCACTTAAATACTTAACACACATTACACATGAAGCACAATTTGTCACAGGGAGACTGAAAGTATAGCATTCATTACGAGCTGTTGTATTTTGGCATCATTATATTCAAGTTGAGCACACCTTTTCCAAAGTTTTATAGAGATATGACAATGCACAGGTTGTTCTGCTCATTTTTCCTGCAAGTTACAATAGTTTGTTGTTACTGGGATTAGAGGTTAATATAAAACTTGCTGAGTGTTGTTGGACTCATGCAGTGTCGTAATAGAATTACAAATAGGTATTTTCCACCTTGCGTGCATGCATGATTATTGTAAGAGCAGCATGATCACCAGCTAGAATTGAACATAGCTCTATTACTCTATTTAAAATTATTACTCCGTCTCAGAATTTTATGAGCCACCATTCAACGTTTTTTTCTACAGTTTTCTCCGTTCCACTTTAACTTCATACCTCGTCGGCTCTTGCAAATGAAAGATTTGGTGATGGCCACATGCTTCACTGCAGGAAGATGGTAACTCACTAACTCTAACAGGGAGGACATCTTTTTTTGTTACATTCATAAATATGATTCTTCGTGCCATTCTCCTTGCTCAAAACTCAAAACTTTTTCCTTGATTTATCAGCAGTAGCCAACTTGATTTTTCTTACTGGCACGATTTGGACTTTAGGGGTAGGTTTTAGGGTACAAAATGAGGCCTATAAATGCTGCCAGACCCTAAGAAATCAAGACTAGGGGCTTCACTAAACCATAGCACTAAGACAGACAAACTATTCTCAATGAATTTGATAGCACAGCATTTTTCAAAACCACGAAGATTTCCACCTTTCAAGGAATATGAACATTTTAGGGGAACGCACTTATTTATTAGACCGTGTTTATCTAGCTTAGCAGTGTCAAAAAGCCGTTTTAAATATGTGTTTTGTAAAATTACACATTTATGCCTATTTGCGCTTGTGTTTTTTAATCGTACATGATCATTTTCCTAAAAAATACAATCATTTTCAGCCTCTGGTAGTTACGGTAGTTTAGCGTTCCCATTTGGCAACGCTGATTAGCTGCACCTCTTTGAGTAACAAGCTAACTGCTAACTAACTGGGGCAGCCTAACATGTTCTTATTGTGTCAAATTCAAACTGCTTCCACACATTACTTCCCAGATGGTTTGGTGTCATGATTATCCATTCAGCATGTAAAGTTTGATCCATTCTTCGTTAGCAAAGCTTCAGCACATAACTCCCCCTGAAACCACAAATTGTCCGTCCTTCATTTTATTTACAGGTTAAATGTACAATGATACAGTATGTTCATTAGTCAGCTTTTGAATGATATGCTTTTTTTTTTTTTCCATTTTGGACAGAGCCAAGCTAGCTGTCTCCAGTCTAAGCTTGGTTAAACATGTTTTGACTCCAGCTCCGTAAAACACATGAAATTCATATCAGTCTTCTCGGTTAAAGATATGCGTGACTCCCAAAATGTTGAACTACCAATTTAATATATTAGTAATAACAAAGACTTAAACTTGACTTCTGTGCAAATAACTCTGAAACAACATCTTCCATCATCAGTAAGTTTGGTTTATGTGATTAATACTTCTGTGGTTTCCATCAAACAGTGGTTTACTTGAATATTTATGCAACCTCTCAGCAAAATTGCAAGGGCCTTGTAGAAATCCCTCCAGTCTTGATTAATTTGATTAATTGATAACATAGCCGAGCTGAAGCTTGCAAAGATTTATTCAACGCTAAGGTCTAACATATTATTGAAAAGCTGAGGCTGAAAAATTGCAATGGGACACACTGGTTTGTTTTGGCTAGGGAGCCTTGTTCCATTCTACGAAATGGGTTTGCAGACTACTAGTATGGAGCCGCTCTCTTTTATTTGACTATGTGCCTCACTGTGAGAAAGGAAAAAATGGCTTTGTATAATCACCAACCAGCCATAAGGCCCAAAAAAAAGGGAAAAAATGTTGGCAACAGCTTTTTGTACAGAACATAAAAAAAAAAGAGCATGAGAGAGAGAGGGAGAGAGAGGGAGACGTTTCTGACCGCAACTCATAAACCGCACTTTATTTAGACTGGCGTGCACCCATTATTTGTTCACAGGGGCTTTCAGTTAGTCTGAGGGAAATATGTTCCAGCATCTGGGGGGAGGAGAGGGAGGGATGATGGAAGGGAGAGAGAGAGAGAGAAAGAGAGAGAGAGAGGGAGAGAGAGAGAGAGGAGGTGGGATGAACTCTTGCCAGGTGTCGGCCGTTGCCATGGCGTTCCATCAGGTGACTCCATTGCGGCTCGGCGGGCTCATCAGAGACTGAATGCCAATGGGAGGGCGTTTGTGGCGTGGAGAAACCGAAAGTGGCTCTAAAGCACTGGGCTCAAACCAGCCCCCCAGCCCCCTTCTCCTCGCTGCCACCCACCCCAGCCTACGGGAATGTATAGAATGTGACCTATTTGTGTGATGCATGATTGACAGGGAGAGTCTATGTAATGCACTCAAGGCTGGCTTTCTCGGTTAAATGTGTCACTGCGAACTGAAAGTTTTCTGTGACATATCGAAAAGAGTTGGGTTTAAAATAGGGCTTGATCATTCCCGTTAGGTGGATGATTTGCTGGTGAGCGGAGTGCATGATTGTTTTTTGTACTCCAGGCCTTCCAAGTACCAAGCCTGTATGGGTTTCATTTTTTTTCATATGCTCCAGCTGCAGCCATGGCAGGAACTGGGATGTCATTTTTAAATCCACAAAGCGAGATTTGCCTCCAAATATGAGACATTTTGTCTTCTGCTGCTATGGCATGAATGGTATTATCCTCTCCACTACCCATGATTCCTAGCAGTGTTTCCATGCTCATGAATATTATGTGGCATTGTTGGAAATGTCACCATCATCATCATTGATACACAAAACAGCTCTCTCTCTATTCACCTATATTCCTGCTCAGCAGAAACTGTACATGTTCACAAACTGAATAGGCCTCGCTCGCTGCAACTCTTAGCAACTGTTGCTATGTGTAACATTGTTGAACTCCACCTCTCGCTCGCTCTTCAAACGCGAATGACTAATCCATCACGGAGCACACTGAAAGCTCTTGGTGAGGCCTGTGGAGCCGCTTGACGCCCCCCGTGACCCTCTCCTGGATGTTTCCTCATTACTTTATAATGTATTCACGCTTATGCTTCCATGGCGCTCGCCCTGGCCTCGTAATGGGAGGAAGCAGTGAGCTGTTCCAATGCATACGAGCCCGGCACAATTTGCACTTCATTTTATTAACAAAAAACAGCCAGCCCAGCTTCTGGCGGTGCCTTGCCAAAGCTCACCAGGCTCCACTGTGCACTGCCGACAAATTCCCTGCAATGTGACGACAGGATAGAGTCTCTCAGCATCAGTGGGGTACCTCCGCTGGCCCCCGGGAGATGCTGTCATTATGCGTGTTTGCAATCATGGGAGCTGAATACCTTGGCTGGAAGTGAGGGAGAGGACTGACGGAGGCAGAGGGAAAGAGTAGGGGGGGGGGGTTGAGAGAGAGAGAATGAATGTTTCGGCTCCTCTGTGGTGTTTTGAGCTTTCTGAAATGCATGTGCTATCATAGCAATGTTGTGTTTACCACAGCAGGAGGCAAACACAGAGTCACAGAGGAGAGGCGCGGAAACGCCAGACACAGTAAAATGAGCAAAATACATACATTAGTACTCTCTGTATTCACTACACACGAGCCGAGCTGAGGGTGAAAAAACTCATTTCAATATAAATGGAAGACAAGCAGGGAATGTGTGTCTTTATATCAGCTTTTGAACATTTTTCTTCTTTTTTTTTTTTTTTGCTCACCACATGGAAATATCCAGCAGAAGCCCTGGGACGAGTTTTGCTAGGAAGTCAGGATGTCAATGTTAATTTTCTTCCCGTTGCTAAGGAGACTCTCTCTCTCTCTCTCGCTCTCTCTCTCTCTCTCTCTCTCACACACACACACACACAGACAGAGGCCCTGGTTCCCTCCCCCATGGTCACCATGCTTTCAGTCAAAGAAGCCTTTCTGTTTCCAGTCTTCCTTGTGCAATCAGACATTGAGGAACATCTCCGCATCAGGCCGCTCCGTGGACCGGGAGACCCCAACATCTGGGGGCTGTAATGATTTTCTAGTGGGGGGAGAAATGTCTCCCTATTGAGCTATTCAGAGCAGCTACTTTAGCACACAAAGCCAATCTTCTGCTGTGATTGTCATGCTTGTGTTTGATGGCAGGGTGTTGTAGCCGCTTGTCTTACACAGAAGTAACACAAGCAAGCACTTTAATACATCAATACCATGCCACCGATGAGCCAGAGGCTTTAGCTGGTAGCCGCATCAAGGGGAAATTGCTAATGTGAGGACAAGTTGCAGGGAAAGCATTGTAAACACGAAACATTTTAGTCTGTCAACGCCTAGTCAGAAGTGGAAATCACTGACACAAATAGCTGTTGTGTGGCTGCCTCTAAATGATCCCTCTCAGCCTCCGTAGTCACCTTTGCGACTGACACGCTGTGCTAGTTATCATTTAACACATCAGGAGCCTAAGGGAGTTTAGATGATAGGCTGTATGGCTAAACCCCCTTTCACCTTACTGGGCTTGTTGTCTCCCTGCAACTGCACAGAAACGCCACAGCTCAAGTCATTCAATTATCACATCTCTGCTAAAATATTCTGAGCTGCCTTGTTGGTGAAGCATTGTCAAATGTTTGAGTCTAAATCAATCAATCAATCAATCAATCAATCAATCAATCAATCAATCACAAAAGTAAAGCAGTAAAGAAGCATTGTACTGCCCAAAGCCTTGTTTTTTCTACCTGATGTAAACTCCGTGCAGCATCATTTGAAAATCTCTGTTCATGCTCGTCCCTAGAAACATTTCTGCAACAAGTTCAGTTGGAGGATATCATTTAATGAAGCGATACACGTTTAAAACAAACACCAAAGAGAGTGAGTATTGTGCGATGAATTGAATTGAATTTTATTCAGTTTTAAACGGTGAGATACAGACCAAAGGTTTCATTTGCACCTGACAGATTTAATTACATTACAATTATACAGGATTCTTCTGAAATTACATTACAATTATTGTACTTAACACATTTATCAAATTGGTTTTAACACAGATTTGTGTAAATCAACTTAACATTAGAAATACATTGCAACTATGAGATGTCAAAAAATTATGTAAAAATGTCCGTCACAGTTCCCTAGAATGCAAGGTTATATCTTAAAATGTCTTGTTGTATCTGACCCACAGTCTAAATACCCCCAAAATATTCAACTTACTGTGATATGAAACGGACAAAAGCAGCAAATGCTCACATTGGAAAAAGCTGTAATTTTGCCTTTAAACAATCAGTGAAATAATTCATTAAAATCATTTTCTGTTTATCATTTTGACTGTACTCAGAGTGTTTGAGAGAGTCCATCAACATGTTTAATAATACATGCAGAGCACATACAGAATGTCAGTTGCACACTTGCCTTTAACATGGAAATTGCCCAAGCCATAAGACTAGGTCTTAAACAAATTTCTTCTAAGTGCATATGCAGGCAACAGAGTTGCTGGCTGAGGGCAAAACAGGGAAAAGACAAAAATGACAGGGATTTCACCATTGAATCCCTTTAGCAGGCCACTGACACATGAATGAGGGCAAAGTGAGAGAAAGGAGAGAAGAGAGAGAGGGAGGGAGGGAGGGAGGGAGGAGAGAGAAAAAAAGAGTAGACAACCAATTTGGGAGTAATGCAACTAAAAACTGACATGTGTAATTTCATCCATCTGGGCCGATGTGTAAAAAGCGATGCTCCGAACATTCCCCATGATTCCCCCTGATTGATCTTCCCCTGGTCTGAAACACCTATTATTAGCCACGAGCCTAATAGCACCAGGATGGCTCAGCGCTCTCCCAGGGGCCAATTCTCCGGTCATCTGCCCCTCACTCACCACAGCTGTGGAAACCAACCAGGGAGAGGGAGGAGAGACAGGGGGGAAGCGAGGAGGAGATGGAGCTGCCAAGAGGGGATGGAGGCGTACCTATTGGGGGGGAGTGGGGGTGGTAGTGAAGGGAAGGAAAAGGGGGAGAGAGGTGTGGGGTTAGCGAGAGGGAGCGAGGTTGAGGGGAGAGGAAGAGAGGGGTAGAGTGGGTATGAAGAGGAACATGGAGAGGAGAGATGCAGTGGCTGGACATGCATGGGGTTGGGGGGATGGAGAATAATTAGAGGAAGGTGGGCGTGATGGAAAAGCCAGGGAGAGATATTGGAGAGGGGGAAACAGGGAGACAAAGAGATAAAAAAAAATTTAAAAAAAGTTATTCATAAGCATTTCCTAAAAAAAAATCCATTTCACCTTTTGCTGATTGTTGAAATGAAAAACATTGTGCAGTATATTCACTCGCTCAGTGCTCATTTTAATTACTCAGGTGGAACAAAACACGAGGGAAAAGGCTGTCACCAGGTGAGGAAGCTGCTAATGCCAGGACTACAATACACCAGAGAACGCTGAAGGCACAATGAGTTTGTTTAAATTGAATTCAAACTGCAGGCCATACAGCAGTTTCAGCTATAATGATGCAAGAAAAAAAAAAAAAGATGGTTATTTCTTGATTGAAAATCTTGATATATTTTTTTGATTAAGCTCATTTTAAATCATCTGAACGAACCTTAAAGGGTAACAATTTACACAGAGTCCCCATATTTACCCTTTTTAAACAGTCTACAGAATATAAACATTTATAAGTGAATAAAAATATAGTAAAAAAAAAAAAAAACACAGTTGTAATAATATAAACTACGCCTTCAAAGGAGAAGTTATAATTGCAGACAAATATTGTACATGCACTAGAGCACTTGTACAGTTAGCATGTAGTGACTAGATGCTAAATGTACATGTATTAAATGCTAAATAGAGGGACTTTAAGTACAGTGTTACACATTTTTGTTGACACATTTAAAAATAATAATAATTAAGATTCACAAGTCTGTCTGTTTGGTGGACTCAAAAATCTTCAAGGTTGAACAAATTCCGAATAAATGTGGCAAATCCATTTTCAAATAATAATAATGACGGAGGACAACGTTCAAGGTCCCAAACCCAGATTTGCCATGATGATGCCCAAGGTTAGATGTCAACAATAAGAAAGTTTGCAACATGAAAGTGAAGGAGAAATGTTGATTGCTGTCTGGCTCTTTTGGGTGATTTTGCGATGGATTAAGGTCAGAAGTCATCGTTTAATCGCCCCTTCAGTCTCTTTGATTGAGTGAGCCCTCAGGTGAGGCGTAATGCATTTTCAAGGGCAATGATGACAATAATTGGCTACCTTCACTTCACCAAAATGGACAAAGTCCTAAAAATCTCTCCACTCGAATACGACAGTTCAGAGCAAATGAAAATAAAGGCTCTGAGGGCTTTCCAGCCAACAAATTAATAACTAGGATATTATGAGGCTGGCTATAGACATGATCTCCTGTCCAAATCATTAAGCTGATCTATGATCTGCGGTTTGTTAACTAAGAGGACCCTGGCCTGTCCTGCTCACAAGTGTTGCACAGCAGTTTATATGAGTCTGTTAGAAAGCTAATATTTTAATTATCAGGCCCGAGTGATGTTTAAATGGTCCTGGTTTATTCATGAATGCAGCCTTTTGAATTTCAAAAATGTTTAAGAACATTTCTTATAATGCCGCACTTCACACAATCTGAGAGGCCATTTCATTTGAGATTTTGTCTGATACTCTTCAATTGCTTCTGTTGTTTATTTTCTCCAGAAATGCTAAAGAGGTTCTTCTTGATATTTGAAAGAAGAATTACCCGTTTTTACATCTAAAAAAAGACTTCCTAATTTTAAAAGAATGAGACATTTGAATGGCCTTCCTCAGTATTACATATGTGCACCACAGTGGATCCAATTTAGTTTCTCATTGGTGCTTTTTAGCTTCTGTAATCTTGTGGCATTATTTAACAGCTTTTAAACGTGTCTGTGTAGGGCTCAGTGATCAGTGCATTCTGACATTATGCTTGATTTTTAATCCTCCTACAATAATAATTCTGTAATGTTCATTTTTTTTTCGAATAGTGCATTTTTTCCTGATCTATATTTTGTTGTGTTTTTTTATTTTTTTTTATGGGATAGTTTTAAAGATTAGCTGCACTGTGATAGCAAATGCAATATTCAAACACTTTAAAACGAACTGGAGATGTGATGAATGTAATGATGATGATTATGATAATAGCAGCAACAGCAACAAGAGAAGCACCAAAATAAACATCAAGAGCCAGCTAATAATAATAGTAGCCTAATAATATTAATGGTGATGATGATGCCGGTAAGAGCTATGAGAAAAAAAAATAGATTATTTAATTGTTTTTTTTGCACAAATATATGTTAAATATATGTAAAAGATGTTTTCTAATTTGAGTCTTTATAAAAGCAACACCTTAAGCAGCTGATATTGTTATAATATTTTAATATAATTCACATTATTTTGCAGGGTGTGATTAAATTGTGGAACAAAGAAAACCTTTTTAGTATGTAATCTGGAGGCATTTCTTTGAAACAGATCATTTGTTGGGTCCATGTACTTTTTAACTTGACATGTGTTAGCCTGAAGAGGAATGTTTCCTTCCTTTCTCTTTTCTTTTATGCAAAATAACCAGAAATAATTGTGGAGACTCGGAATCTAAAGTTTTCGATTGCAGGCTTACTCATGCAGGGTTTGCTCGAATGCCAATTTAGTCTGTTACTCAAACTTTCTGTGAGCAATACAATGACCTCAGAGGGCAGAGGACAAGACCAAACCAAAACCCAGCCTGATCAGAAATGCAGTTTCAGGTAGGAGTGTCTTGAGGTGCAGCAGACAAAGGTCCACAGCTATCACCTGACAAACGCCTACAACCCCACAGCTCATGAGAACCCGAGCAGCAGCTCGTCCACCACATTTCACCAGGTGTGACTCCCTTTCTCTTCACTTTTTTTCCACTTCGGTTCACACCGTGCTCTTAAATTTCAAGCTCTTTTATTTTGCAGTCATTGGCTATTGTGTGCATGCACTTCCTCCAGTGGGGCAATTATTCCTGCATGAGAGCCATCACTTTCCTGTTGGAGCACACACACACAGTTTTATTAGTTTGTAATGTTGTGTGCATTGAGGATGTGTGTGTGTGTGGGGGGGGGGGGGTTCTTGGTGAGAGATGCATCTACAAAATATTCCCACCAGTAGGATTTTTCAGTATTTTCACAAGGGCCTATTCATAGCGAATCAGGTTTAATCCTGTACCAGATCAATAACAGGCTATATTTTCTCTAGTGTCAATTTAAAGCACATCATGGAGAGTTCTTTCTCAGTGTTCATTCCTCGTTGGTTCATCTGGTTGTATTTGCAGATGCACCTCAGATTGAGCTCTAAGTGAGATTTAAATTGGTCAGTAGTGACTTTATTTATCCAGCACATGCTCCACATTTTATGTGTCACTGTCATTATTATTTTATAAAGATTATACTTATTTATGCAGGCTTATCCCATTAAAGAAATGTGCTCACGTCAGTCCATGCTGGACTTACAACGCATATAACTCAATTCATTTTTCATTTAGGTTTTTAATATTACGTCATACACGTGTAGTGTGAACGTGTTTCATTTATTTCTCAATTATTAAGTGAAATCATTCTTTTGTCCCTCGCATTTGTAATCGTGATTAGTGTTGCTACCACACCTCATTAAGAATCCAGCCATTGTAATTCCCACAGTATCTCTCTGCTGCTACAAGGACTGACACAGTTATGGTGGGACATTTAGTGTCCTTGCACAATTGTATGTATTCCCTGTTTAATGGTTTACTATAATCCAGTGCTTCGGGTGTTATTTCTCCATCTATCAGGCTCCATGCAGTGTGTGGCGCGCACTGGAGGCGCGCTCAGAGCAGTGTGGAGGTTTTTAACCACCTGCCCGCTCGGACACAGACAGTAAACCCTCTCCTGTGCACTGATGATGGCCTCGCCACAGGATCTGTCTGTGTCACTGATAAATAATCCTAAAATTGCAGTTAATTATATTATCTTAACGAAAAATCCCTAGAAAAGGCCTAAATATATCCCCAAACCTGACATAATGCATGTTTTTTTAAACCTCCTATAATAAGATTCCTGTTATATTGTTTTATTATTTTTTTTATGCTTTATGTATTAAAACTGTCTGCAGCATAATGCTAAATACAAGAACTAAACACCTTAAACAAACTGGTGATGTGATGAATGCAATGATGAGGATTACGAGAGGAACAGTAGCAACATAAACCTCAAGAATAATATCCCACTAATAATAATAATACCAATACTACTGCTACTATTATTAATAATAATATTTTTGACACAACATGCTTGGGAAAAACAGATATTAAAAAACAAAGACCGAGCAATAATTGACGACTAGTATATTTAAAAAAAATAAAAATGTTTAGCTATATTTGATCAAGTCCAAACGCTTTCTAAATTCTGATAAAAACCAAATTTCGTTCTTTAATATTCAGTGTTTCCCACTGTGACAGTTTACATTTTTGCTTAATGATAAAACATTTCAGGAGTTTGTTTAATGCTCTTCGTTGTCAAGTATTCTTTCTTAATTTCTCCATCTTTTTTTTTCTTTCTTTCTCTCGGTCACGACAGATGAAAAGGCGCTCTAATTATTCCAGGAGGTTGGGAAATAAATGATAGTCTTTGAAGTAGGCCCGGGCCTTGGACTACATTAGAAGCCAAGCATGTGATTTGCAACTGTTGAAGTAAAACCCTCACTCTGCTGCAGGAAGAGAAAAAAAAAAAAAAAAAAGCCGGGCAAAATGAGGAGGGTGGTTTCTCGGCAAAAGAAAATGGTATCTTTGTTTGCTCTCCTTTGTTTACCAGGGGATTCTTTCTCATTTTCCTCTTTTTTTTTTTCATTTTTACTAATTCATTTCAATGGCTTTCAAAGAGGAAAATGGAAATGTTGCTCCTGCCCTCTATTTCGGCGGCAGCGTCCTGGCAACAGAGCAATTTTCTATCATCAGGGATAAACGGCATCGAACAGTACATTCTGATAAAAAAAGAGCCCATGATTGCTGGCCTTCCTGTCTGTCATCTATCGACCAAATCCTCTCCTTCAAGACCGACCACTGTGCTGTCAGACCTAATAATGTCGCGTATTAAGTCGAGAGAGGGGAAAAGGGGACTACAGTCTTCTTTGTCACCAACATAAGATCAACTTTTTGGATATAGCTCCTTTGGTATTGACTTGCTATAGGATCGATTTATGCTTGTTTACCAGGTCTTATAGACAATAACCAGCAGCATTGAGCCTAAACTGATAAACATATTAGTATGGATATTCTGGTCTTAAAGATTCTCCGCCAATATGAGACAACAAGTGTATGTCAAAACCCTTATAACTTACTTTTCCATTTAATGTCTCGATACTAGGCCTGTTGATAATATGGCCGGAAATGTAAAGACATTGCTGCCATTTCCAAAACATTCTGCCGATCAGGATTATCATACATATTATATTTCACACAATGACTGAATTGGAATGGCACCCGTTGCTTTTCACTATTTCAAAAACAGATGACAACGTATTAAAACAATATTACTGCTGCAGGAAACCAAGCGATGCAATCACTCAGCTGGACTTAAATATGCAGCGAGAGAAGGCGACAAGAGAAACAAGCAGTCTTAATTAGGACTCGGGCCCTGAGTGGGACCAGTGCAGCTTCAGTCGTGCCAAATTAAATCCATTAGTCTATGAGAGGCTGTGAAGACTCAGTGGTGTAGGCCTTTGCTTATTTGTGGTCATTTAACTCCACTGCCAACACGCTACGCTGGGTCCATCTGAAGGCCCTCGCCTGCACCTGGGGCCATGCATATGCCAATTTTGCCATTTACTGGAGAGATAATGCAATCCTAATTTATGATGCAAAATGTATTGTAAACAGTCGTCTGCCCGGCACCGCGAGGTTTTCTTTATGACAAAACCGCACTCATTTTTTTTTTTTTTTTTTTTTTTCGGTGTAGTTGCACGCTTTTACAATACACATCAAAGCTTTCCATAAGTGGCTTTGCATTAGTGCGCTGTGTGCAATTTATGTGCGTAAAAGCGGCGCGCCACCATTTGGTCACGGATGAATTCTACTAGGCTGGTCGCTGATCATTTTTGGCCTGGTGTGTGTGTGTGTGTGTGTGTGTGTGTGTGTGTGTGTGTGTGTGTGAGGGGGGTGCTCCCTCTGAATCTAGTTACAATGAACCATGTTATACTGACAGCTGTGTGGAGTATGCATCTGCGCTTCCCCTCGCCACTTCCGGCCCTTCACGCGGCAGAGATGGAGAGCCGTCGCCGCCTGGCTGTCTGTGAAGCGCCAATGGCTTTGCGCTGCGGAGAAGGGAGACATGCTGTTTAAGTGCCTCCCGGTCTCTGTCTGCAGTGACAAGCCTCAGCGTCCCCAAACCGCCCGGATCCCTGAGTGAGAAGCCAAGGAGGTGGCTTTCCATGCGAGCCAGTCAATAGCTGTTAGAGGGAACCGACCGCAAACGCCCAGCCTCTCGCTACAATTATGACCTGCTTCTCGCTGGATCTCTGTGTTAACGCTCAGATATGATTAACACATGTGGCCAGATAGACACAAAAAAAAATTGAGAGTGTGTGGAGTTAAAAACAGTCAGTGACACATATTCAGAGAGAGGGGGGAGAGAAAAGAGAGGGAACTAGTTTTATTTTGTATCTTTTTTTTTTTTTTTTTTACCGCTTTAGTGGCAATCTGAGCATACATCTACCATGTTATATGTGCGTGAAGGACCTGTGGGTACTGATATTACCGATCCAGGTGCCTATACATAGATTTAAACTGACAGTGACTGTGTTAACCATGACATAACGCCAGGTTACACCTACAGACGCACTTTAAAATATTCTCAGTTTTCATGTATGCCGAGGCAGACAGTGGATGTGAGGGAAATCCCAGGCCTGGAGTGATTTTAGAGAGTCATTCATCAGCGTTTGTAAGACAGCTGGAAATAAAGACCACTTCTGTTAAACCACCACGGCCATTGATTGTGCTGAAGGTCAATCATCTACTTAGGGACAAAGTGATGTGTTAAATACATTGAAATATAAAATAATTTCTCTCCAGAATAAGGCTATGAACTCCTAATAGGGCAGAGTACAACGGGGGGCCTGAAACAGCAGGTGGAGCGTTTGGGGCACACTGTCTCATTTTAGAAATTTCAAAACATTTTGCACAATTGATTTGAAAGGAAAACGGAATGAGGGTTTATAAATTCCGTCCACTGATAACATCCAGTAAAGACTGTATCTTCATGTGCCTTGCAATCAGACACGGTTGTCAGCATTCATGCAATAGTCTACATCTTAAACATTTCAGAAGCACTAAGGTCGAGTATGTCATGTTCTCTCTATTCAAACAAATCCGTCCTTTCACCACATCCCTTAATCTCAGTGTGCTTAGAAAAGCCTCCCAACACGCCTGCGGGACACCAAGACTTTGACATTACCCGCGCAGTTATCTTGCAATTTAATAATCCTGCGGTGGCACGCAGATGATGCTGCAAAAAAAAAGAGAATGAAGATGTCTCATTTTAATCGAGCCCGGCTAGTTTAGCCCGCGGGGAAAGCAACTGACATCACTGCAGAGCATGTATGTCTTTGTAGTAGCACTCAAAGGCGATTAGAAAAGGTATAGGATCTGGTTTCTCTTCTGCGTGTCCAAGTGGAACACGGGCAAGGGAATTGGCCACTATGTTAGATCACTGAGGGGTGACCATGGTGTGCTGAGTCCTGCGAGCTCTGCACGGCCACACCGCTGTGTGCCTAAAATGCAGAATTATCAGAGGCAATAAAAATCATTCATCAGTGTCAGTGAACATAGAAGAGCATTCAAAGGAAGCTCTTACCTGCAGCCCGCCTGACGACCAAGAAGCACCCTGGTTTTTAAAAAAAAAAAATAATAATAAAAATGTAAATGGGTCTAAGAGAGTCTGGAAGCATAAAAGCAAGTCCGTCTGGATGTCTTGCGGCTCACATCCCTGCCTCTGTGCTCCCCTCTTCATCCGCTGCTGTAAAATGATTATCCGGCTGGGTTGTGCACTTTTAAATCCCACAAAGTAAATAACAACCGTAGCTGGCGATAATAGCAAGGTACCAAGTTCTTGTTACAGAAAAGGAGAAAATTGAAACTAAACGCTGCATTTAGACAACCATTTTTGATGAGGATAATTGAGGCGACACTGGCGTATAATTAGGGGATAATTTATGCTATATCCACTTTTATTCCACCCTCCCAAAATAAATCCAGTCCATAATCATTACAGGCGAATTGTTCTTAATTTTATAGCTGCAATTTGAGTAAAGAGTGGCCGCTAATCAAATAGGTGTTCGTAGTAAGTTGATTGCAACCATAATTATTTTTCATCGCCCTTCTTTTTTTTTTTTTTGGGGTGAAACCGCTGAATGCTACATTGCGGCAAAATGTACTGAAAGTAGTGCAAAAGATGATTTGAGCACATATTGCAAAAACGTTAGAGGAAATAGCATTTTATTCTAATATGCGAATCGAACATCGCAGCCCTCAGAGACAAACTGTATAATTTACATATATTGAGGACCCTATCAGGCCTCATATTATAAGAAGGATAAAAGACACTGTCAGTTTATCACGGTATCCACCCTTCTATGTGCAAAATAACCTATTGTACCTCAGTCATATTGTTATTTGATGTGTCACGTGTACTGTATTTTGAATTGTCTGGAGATCCTTAATCATATGGTCAGTAGCCCCGGGGAAAACGAACAGTTATAATATATGTTACTTTCAGAGCAGAGGGGGGCTTACAGAGGGGCTTAATTAGGGCACATCCAAGCAAATACCACACTGCATAAAGAAAAAAGAAAAAAAAAAAAAAGAAGAGTTATTTAATAACCATTTAGTCTTTGTAAAAAATATGTTCTCATTTGTAAATTTAAAATATAGTGGAGTAGTGGGCCTATTTTTATTTTTTTTTAACCTATTTCCAAGGCTATTCCACCTGTTTCAGGAGTTCCCCTGACATAAACCAGATCACTTTTCTAGAATAAATAAGTAAGGTGTCTTTAATTTAATATCTTTAAATGTATATTTAATACGACTGGGATTATTTCAAACTCATTTAAAAATGTTTATACAATTTAATCAGAAGAATATGTCATCCTTCCAAACGATGATAGAGGACTTGTGAAGGTGGATATTTGTCCTATGTATGGCTATCTTGTAAATGATTTATTGGTGTTCGCTTTGAATTTTAACTTTATTTTTGTTTTAAAAAGAAAAAATGTTTGTAAGATGCTTTTCTATAAGTAATTCATTCCTGAGGAGAGGAGGAGTTAAAGGCTGAGGAAAAAAGAGGCACATAGTCTACTGGCTCGTCAGGCTAAATCAAAGTGCGCGCTATATGTTGCGCGTCGTGCGTAATTTGGGGGTTTGGGTAAAAAACAAAATCGACTCGGCAATTCCAAAAGAGCTGGTTTTACGTGTGAAGCTTGTCTGTAGGAATTATGCGTATTTCCCACCATATATTATTTCCCCCATAGCTGTGGTGGGAGCTGGTAAGGTGGGTTAACTCCAGCTCAAGTCTCCGTGAAGCGCAGAGCACTGATGACGTTGGGTTGGATGACCAATCGGGAGGCGCTGCCCTTTGGAGACAAACCATTTTACTTGTAGTGTCTGCATCAAGTCTGGAAGCAAGGGCTCAATTTTAACAGAATCCACCTTAAAATCTCTCCCTTAACTTATGCCTACCTTCCGCCACTTTGAGTGAGAATATCACACGACAAGGGGGGAAATAAAGACGCCTCTGGAAAAATCGGGTGTTAATAGGACAATATCTTGTTCGCGGTGGACAGGGGAGAGAGAGACAACAGCACAGCGAGAGAGAGAAAACCGATTTGGTCTTGAGAGAGAGAGGGGGGTGAGTGCTCTCAAGGCAGAAAATTCGATGATGACCATGACTACGATGGCTGACGGTCTGGAGGCTCAGGACTCGTCCAAGTCTGCTTTCATGGAGTTTGGGCAGCAGTCGCACTCACAGCAGAGCTCCCCGTCGATGGCCAGCGGCCACTACCCGCTGCACTGTCTCCACTCCGGCTCACACGCTCACCACCAGCACGACAATACCGCGTACACCGGGACCAACACCTACAACCGGTCGTTACCCTACCCTTACGTGAGCCATCCGCACCACAGCCCGTACCTGCCATCCTATCACAACAACACGGGAGGACAGACAAGGTTAGACGGCACAGGTAAGAGAACCCCTTTTTAGCCAAGTGGAAAACGCATCGCGTCATGTCCATCCCCGGCGCCTGACAGTACTATTAGCGAATACCTTTTCTTTTTTTTTTTTTTTTTTTGGTACGGATGTCCCACAGTGGGGATCTAACCTTTTATCCCCGCCAGTGTTGGTGTCATGCCCAAGTCACGGCCACTCCAAATTCGGACGAATGATCTTTCAAGCGTAGGTGGGTGATTACACCGAAGAAAATTGTGCGTAAACGGCACCGGATAATTCGAGATCCAGCCTATTACCTTCTCTGTCAGTTTTGTTGTCCCGTTTAGCACTCCCCTTACTTCCCACAAAACCTGTTTTAATGCCCGGGGTGTGATCATCACGACCGTGCAATCCTCACCAACTACTCGTGAAAATTAGGCAGCCCGCACGCCTTGAATGTTGTAATTAGCATTTAATTGACATGTCATTACCAGCAATATCCTAAATATGACAGCGTACGAGGATTGTGGCTGCCACGGCGCTTAAAGGCAATGTGATATGGCAACGTTTATCGGCATGAATTTTCATTTTTAGACAGTTTCACTCGGCTCCTCTGAATTTATCTTGACGGAGTATGTCTGCTGTTTGAACGCATTTGTATTTTCCTGCACACAAAAAAAAATATATATATATGCAGATATCCAGGCTGCGGTTTTGAATAATAACATTGGTTGTTTTTGTTGCAGAGCAGCAGAAGACGACGGTGATTGAAAATGGGGAAATTCGTTTTAATGGGAAAGGCAAGAAGATTCGCAAACCTCGGACAATTTATTCCAGTTTGCAGCTCCAAGCACTGAACCACCGTTTCCAGCAAACACAGTACCTCGCTTTACCGGAGCGCGCCGAGCTGGCTGCTTCTCTAGGACTGACACAAACCCAGGTATGAGGAGGCACTTACACTCTGGATTTTTTTACATTAACACCTGGAATCCATCATGTGCATACTAATAATAAATATCATGATATTATTATGATTATAATTATTATTTGCTTGTTTTGGTAATGATCTTTCTAGTATTAATACTAAATGTAAAGACATGACATTCTGCAGAAACCTTCTCACAACTCCACACAGGCTCTCTATCCTCCGCTAATTACGCGCGCCCTTCTCTCCTGCAGGTAAAGATTTGGTTCCAGAATAAGAGGTCAAAGTTCAAGAAGCTGCTCAAGCAAGGCGGCAACCCGCATGAGAGTGACCCTATGCCGGGCTCCATGTCCCTCTCCCCGCGCTCCCCGACCATCCCTCCAATATGGGACGTCTCTGCCTCTTCCAAAGGAGTAAACATGCCGGCCAACAGCTACATGCCCGGCTACTCTCACTGGTATTCCTCCCCACATCAAGATTCAATGCAGAGATAGACTGACGAGGCAGGAAGGTCAGTGAGCTGTCTGGAGGCCTCCGGATCTCCGCCATGCAGTTTCCAACGTAGCCTACAATTTGTGTCAGCGCAGAGACTGGATGCTGGAGAGGAAGAAAAAACCCTCGGCTGCTGCTCTGCTGAAGGATAAAAACGCAGCCTTGCCTCGTGTGGTGACACAAACAAAGGGAACTAACCATTTTAGCGTACATGGCTGTGCAGTGGGCTCGCATATTTGTTATGCTTTCATTCATGTCAACATCTGAACGTCAATATACCAAATATTATCAGTGACATTTTAGCCACTTTGGGCAAAGACTGCTTACACTCTCCATGGCTGTGGCGCCCAGAGCCTGTCGCCATGGTGGACTCCTGACTGCTTTTTTTTGGTTGTTTCTCCAACATGCAAAATCAAGCAAATTGTCTGTCTGTAAATATAATCTGCGATTTTAGTTGTACATACACTTTTTATGTTTTGTCAGATTGAGTAAACCGTGACTCAAAACAGATGCCTGCTGTTGCATGATTTCATAAATTCTTTGCCTTTTTATGCTTCATATTGGGCCAACATCCCATTATAACAGGCCTATTTCCCGTCCCCCTGGTGTGTACGAGCTTCTAACAGACAAAATGAACATAAGGTAATGACACAGTGCTCAGTGAAAAGCCCATTTCACCAGAGTAAACATGTTATATAAATCCAAAGCGTTTAACGGCTGATAAAGAAAGCCACAGTATATAGATTTATCAAATGCTCCGGAGGAAATGAACTTACCCTGCCCCGCTGCTGTCTACATTCACCTCGAAAGACATTTGCTCCAGGTCCAGCTTATCTTGTCATTTCACCCTCAATTATTAGAAGTATTGACAAAATGTTTTCTCCCTTCTCTCCGTCCTAATGCAGGCCGTTAAATGCCAAGCTCCACGGGATCGATGTTGAACAAAGCAGCCAGCTGCAGCGGCGTTCAATATGAAGGAGATATTTGGGACAATTTGTGGGTTTTTATCCAAGTGAGGCTTTTTTTCCATTCTCATAAATGCAGGCATAATTAGGGTAATTTTTGATGTAGCCCGCTGATTACAGCGTTTTTACCGTCAAAGATAATTACCTGTAATTTTCTACCACTTTTAATACTAAAAGGCATCTTTATTTGGATTTGAGGTAGCACAGATGGAACAAAGGGGGAAATTATTCGGTTATTCACATACAAATTGCTGAGAAGAGTGAGCGCTCGGGATATTATCTGAAATTACAACGCTGAAAAGCTTCATGCAGCTGTCAAGTCGCGGATGTCCCACTGGCGCACATTCAGCCTACCTGGGCCCCCAGACTGCAGGGGCCTATCTGCTCATGGGCCATGTGCACCCTGATCTGCGGGCTGCAGGGAACCCGAAGCAGCAGTCGAGTGAACATCAACAAAGATCATAAATACACAGTTGGGTTATTCAGCTCCAACAACTGACACGTTTCATGGGGTTTAGCAAATGGAAGAAGGAACAAAAAAAAAAAAAAAAAAAAAAAAAGCTTTGATGAGCTAAATCAGAGGAGTTTGATTAGATAGATAGATAGATAGATAGATAGATAGATAGATAGATAGA